>CM046367.1:9665970-9681715 GCA_025413025.1 Ficus hispida
AAAAATTTGTCCAAGTATTCCTTGAAATTCGGTTCATGAGATCCATGAATGCAGCTGGGGCGGTTTGTCAATCTGAATGGCATTACTAAAAACTCGTAATGCCCCATAGCGCGTCCTGAAAGCTGTCTTGAACACATCCGACTCCTTGATTCGAAGTTGGTGATAACCTGATCGCAAGTCCACCTTGGAGAACACTTCTGCTCCTCTAAGCTGGTCGAACAAATCGTCGATCCTGGGCAGTGGGTATTTGTTTTTGATCGTCAGCTTGTTCAATTCTCTGTAGTCAATGCACATGCGCAACGATCCGTCCTTCTTTTTAACGAACAGGACAGGTGCTCCCATGGAGAGTGACTTGGTCGGATGAATCCTCTGTCGAGTAACTCCTGCAACTTGGAGTTCTCTTAGCTCGGCTGGTGCCATTCTGTACGGCGCTTTTGACACTGGTACAGCTCCGGGTAGCAACTCGATCTCGAAGGAAATCTCACGCTCCAGGTGGAAGTCCGGGTAGATCCTGTGGAAAGATGTCCAGATAATTCCTAATAATAGGAACTCCTTCCGGTGTCAGTTCTTCTTGCTCCTTGTCCACCAAATTAGCCAAATATCCCTGGCATCCATTGGCTATCATTTTCCAAGCTTTCATTGCGGAGATGAGCTTTGTGGTGGAACGTCGGGACTGTCCTTGAAAACTGAAATCCTCATCGTCGCAGGGGCTGAACGTGACGTTACGCTTTCGACAGTCGATCCTTGCGTTGTGACGGCCTAAGAAGTTCATCCCCAAGATCACATCGAAATCTTGCAACCTGATTGCGATGAGATCTGCGAGTAATTCTCTGCCATTGATCCTAATAGGAACATTTCGGATCCAAAAGCTGGACCACAAAACTTCTCCCGATGGCAAAGATGCAGAAAATGTTTGCTCTACTCTACTCCCGACTCTGCGTAGCTTCTGAGCGAACTCCATCGATATGAACGAGTGGGTAGCGCCAGAATCAAATAGGGCAATTACATCATAGGTGGCGATAGAAAGCTGACCTGTCACCACGTTGGAGGTGCCCGCTTCTGCAGCTCCCCTTGTATAGGCGTAGATCCTGGCCCGTGGCTCGGGTGCCTCCAATCTACCCTGGGCAATCGATGGACCTTCGAGTGCAGCCTGGACTGCATGTAATTGCTGGGGTTGGGGGTTTCTGTTCGGATAGGGCTGGTACTGCTGCTGTGCGTTCTGAGGACAGCTTCTCGCGTAGTGCCCTTCCTTGCCGCAGACATAGCAAGTGTTGGTCCCCTGACGGCAGACACCTGGATGCTTTTTACCACACTTGTCGCACTGGGGGTAATTATTCTTGTCCCTCTCGTTGCCTTGGTTATTCCTCCTCTGGGGGAAATTCCTCTACCGTCCTTGGTTGTTGAAATTCTCCTTCCGCTTGTTCTTTCCGGGTTGTCGGGGACCTTGTGCATTGGGGTTGCTGGCCTGGGCTTGTGGTTTAGCTTCCGTGGATTGACGAAATTGGTTCGTCTTGACTAGAGCTCTTTCTTCTTTCTTGGACTTGTAAAATTGGGCTCTGGCCTCCTTATCTCTGTTGATCCAATACTCGGCTCTCAGGGCTCTCTCGATACAGTCCGACACTGTTACAGGAGAACTGTCTCCAGCACTCACTTGACGGGCAATATCAGTGCGGAACATCTTCATCATCAACCGCACTTTTTCAGTTTCACTGGTAATTAAGTTCGGGCACAACCGGGCCAATTGCTCGAACTTCTTGACAGCTTCCATCACTGTCATGGACCCTTGAGTGAAACTGGTGAGTTCGTCCTGCTGGGCAGCCAGGACTTCTTTGTTGTAGTACATAGCCCTGAACTCGTCCACGAAGTCTTGCCAGGACATAGTCAGCACATTTCTTCTCATCTGCACGGTTATCCACCAGTGCCTCGCGTCCTTTTTCAGCGCAAAGGATGCACAGAGTACTTTCTCTTGTTCGGTCAGGCGCATAAAATCCAGAATGACTTGCATGTCGATCAGCCAGTTGTCTGCTGCAATCGGATCAATTGGCCCCTCGAACTCGGGCGCCTTCATCCTTCTGAACCTTTCATACAGAAGGTCCTCTCTCACCGGCTGTGGCTGCATCTGTACTTCAGCCGGGGCTATTGGAACCTCAGCGTTCCGCGGAATTTCCTGCCTGACCTCTGGTTGGGCTACCGGAGGAACATTCGGCATTTGGGGTGCTACGGGAGGAATAGGTTGCACTGGCGGCACTGCCGGAGGGACTGGCTGTGCCGGGGGTGGAACCTCTTGGACTCTGGGTCCCTGATTCTGCTGAGCTAGCTGCTCCCGAATAAGAGTCATCTCTTGTTGCTGCTCTTGCAGCTGGCGTTGAATATTTGCTAATATGGCGGTCAAATCCTGTGCCGGAGGATTTACCGGCATTGTTCTTCGCGGACGTACCATCTTGTAGTCTCTATAGCAAGAAAAGATATTAATCACATCTCTTCTTTCATATAATTATTATCATTACATCATAAAATCTCACGACATGCATGTAACATCATAATATACTTGTATCTTGCCATAACTCAAAGGCAGATATTAATGACATATTTACTTGTAAAAAATTTCGTAAAGAGAAATGAAAATATCATCTGATTTCATTTAACCCGTCTCAGCACGGTCTCTTTGTATATAATCAAAATACAAGGCTTTTCAAAATACATGATTCCCTCGGCATTTTTCAAAAAGGTGCCGGGTACTGATATATATATATATACATATTTTCAAAAAGAATACTTGTCACTTTACCAAAAATACACATGGTTAAAGCAACAAGATGGAAGTGATCTTACACTTCCCATCATACAAAAGGTACATCCTAACGTCCGAATGTACATAACATATTATAAATAAAGTTCTATTACAAACGAAAGAGGGTATAAAACAAACGGCCCTAATCAACGGATGACTTCGATCTCAAGCGCGGACATCTCGGAATCCGTGTCGTCCTCGAAATCGTTTTCCCAGTCCCCGTCATCTGGAACGATGTGATGTGGCTCGTCCTCGAGGGGAAACTCTTCGGGATCCTCCTCGTCGTCCGGAATCTCCTCGGGATCTTCCATGTCTTCGTCTTCGTCATCTTCATCATCACTAGATATGATGATGAGGGGAACCTGGGCGTGCTCCATCTCCTCCTCAAGCGGTCCGACCTCGTACTGTGGTTCGGGCTCATCAGCTTCATCGACTGGCGGCTGCTCAGGGTTCACTGGAGCATCGTTCTCGGCCTCTTGGGCAATGACCTCTGCCGCTAAAATATCATCGAGGGTTCCAGCCATGGTCGAGTGGAAGGTAGGCTGCGGAACATGCTGTCTGATGTGAGGCGGCGTTCCGTTCACTAGTAGAGTCACTGCCTCCAGCTGGGGCTCTGGAAGATCCTGGGGTATATGGGGATGCATCATCTCCTCAAACCTCCACCAGTAGTGGCTCATCGTCTCGCCCGAGTATGCGTGCCAGGCCTGGGATAACATCTGGTACCGTGTATGACGCATATTACGGTAAATATTCGGATCTCTAGCAGGTGCACCCTCATCTCTGGGTGGGAGTGGTCCGTAGCGCTCTAACATCACTGCACGAAACTGCGCCCAGGTGCGATCAGGCACCTGACGCTCCCCAACGTCGATCCACCATAGCCACGCATCTCCGTAAAGACATTTGGCAGCGAGCATGATTTCCAGATAGTCCGGGATGTGACACATCAAGAATGTTTGCTCCATATCTTGGAGCCACGCCTCGACGTGCACAGTACGCCTCGTGCTGTCAAAGGATAGGGGGTGTGCGCGAAAGAAAACCGTAACGGAGTCCCTATCTTCTTCTGTCATCATGGGGTCCATCGTATCGTATCTACACGCAATGCTTAACTATAAGCATACATATATAAAACACAAAGTAAATTTAAACTTACATATGGTGGGGGCGATGGCAGGCAGACCGTGAAATTATGTCGCAGGGAACCTCTCTGATACCAATCTGTGACGACCCGCCTTGCACAGGCCGTCGCTACTTGACTTAACTTACTTAACTTACTTGAACTTAAACTTGTTTTATCCATTTTTCATCATAAAATAGTGGGGATTTTTTTTTTTTTTTTTATAATAGCGGAAGCATTATACTTAGAAATATTTACATACACTCATACACAAATAAAATAACTGTTTGTTTTCTCAAAATAGATATATTAATTAATTCCTTTTGAGTTGTGAATCCCAACCCGTTCATCATTTCACCGCCACCGGCTTTACCCGCCACCATGCAGTCAATTCAAGACAGGCTGTTTACCTACAGCATAAACTTCAAACAATGAGCGAAAGCTCAGCAAGTACAACTCCTATACCGCAAACCAAATACACGAAACATACATGACCTTTTTCATGAAATCATAAACATAGCATCGTATCATCTTAAACATGAAAACATATCATGGCATCGTATCATCGATTTCTTCATCTTATACATGAAAACATAACATAGCATCATATCATCGATTTCTTCATCTTAAACATGAAATTCTGTCGTGAAATGCATGAACCGTTTATGTCCAATTATGCTTGCTTTCTTGTATCACACTTTATCTTGTTGATTTTTACTTGTGGGCCCGTTAACTTGATGTGTATGTACCCGGCGCGCAGCTTAAGGAACTTACCTAAGCTTTCGACCCGATCGTCATCAGGGGGCACAACACTGGCTCTTGTGGCCTTTTCTCAAACATTCTGTTTGTAAGTCTTTCTTGACATCTTTTCACTTGGTAGATTAGTGAGCATACTTATATGATGTCTCCTAATCTCATGTTTTATCAATGCATAAACAGTCGTACCTTTTTCACGTAAGCATGATAACAATACTTAAACATTCATCGTACAGTAAACATATTGCAACCATCGAGCAAATCATCAAATAACACTTAAACAGTGTAAAGCAAACATGTTAAGAAAACATACAACTTTAGCCTATGCTGTAGGCGGCGTTGTACTTACTTTATCTTTGTTGTTCGCGTGATCGACTTTCCTTTCCCGAGCACGCTCGCAGATCACCTCCTGCCCATGGACGTTTACACGTGAGGTCTCTATTCTAAGATCGATTAATGTCGGATTAAACCAACATAAATATTTTTCGGTTATAAGACCCTCTTCTAATACAAGCGAAGGGGTCACACGGCGTAACCCACAACGGAAATATTAATTAATTACGGGTTCATGTAGAGAATCATAATCTTAACTTAACCTCAATCCGCATGATTAACTCAGGGCTTGGGCAAGGCCCTAGTAACTCGAAATAATTTTTCGGCTACTAACGCGTATCTTATTCATTTTAATCTTGAAAACCTTGAACTTGTTTAAGATGTCATTTTCTTGTTTATTTACGTAAGTTTGGTGAATAGCACCCAAACTTGTCTTGAAAATTACAAAACACTTGAAAACATTTCTATAAAATATTCGGGGATCGAAAACTGCCTTTGGAACGGTTTTCGGGTTTGAAAATGATGTTTGCAAGTTGGAAAACGTTTTTTCCTAGTCATTGTCTAGAAAATCCCGTGCATGAGATTTTGCTCACTGCGCGGATTTTGTTTGAAAATTCATAACTTAAAATGTAAAACGAATTTGAAACACTTTCTTCACGAAAGTTATAGCTAACAAAAAGATCTAAAACTTTTATGTTTTGAACATTTTCTGATTCTGGCTCAGTTGATACCAGTTTTTGTTTGAACACATGTGAATCGTTGGAACCTGGTCACCCTGACCAGTTCTCGGTTTTTCTTCAAAACAAAGGCCATTGAAGCCTTATTTTTAAAATCTGTCCGCGTTACCCCCTAGGAAATACCCTAACGAACAACTTTAGTGTTTTAAGTTTTTACCTATTCGGCCTCTAAGGACCTGTAAATCCTACTTTTCCGAGCTGCCGGGTGTTGGACCCGAGAGCAGTTTTGGTGTTAGTCCAAATTTTACGTCCCTATACGTTGCTCTAGCTCGACCGCCCAATGCGGGACCTAATAACACATGCACGTCTTCTAACGTCCCTCATACACATAAAATTTTAAATCCCGTGCTTCGGATTCAACTCAAGGCCGAGACCCTCCCTTTGGTCCACGGTTTTGGAGAGAAAAACACACATTCAACAAAACTCAACCAAACATCATACAAACCCTAGAACATGCATCTAAAAATTTGATAAACACAATAGAGGCATGAAACCCTTAAATATAAACCCTAGCATGCATCTCTAGCACACAAAAATCATAGAGCATTACTCCAACCAAACATGCAAAATAATCACCTCAAAAACCTAAATCAAGCATAAAAATATACCTAAGCTATTTAGGGCCAAAACCGAAAATTATGAGCTCAAGCTCTTACAACTTTTGTGCTTGAAATACATGGTAAAATCCTTGAGAAAATGAACCAAAAATTTGAACCAAGAACTAGAGCAAGGTTCGGATTTTTACCTCAAAGAAATCCGGTTGTTCCTAGCTTGATCCTAATCGAAATTTTGTCTCCAATGTGCACGGTTTGGACCTCAAAAATGGTCACAAAAATTTTGTTAACTTCCTCTCCCAACCAACCTTAGAAAAGAGAAGAAAAATGCCCAAAATCTTACCTTTGAACTCACTAAAAACCGAGGCTTTAGGGGAGGGTTCTTCACAACTTTTTGGCTTGATTTTCTCTTGGTTTCTTAGCTCTCTCTCTCTCTCTCTCTCTCTCTCTCTTTCTCTCGGAATTTTTGGAGTGAAAGTGCCGAATGATATGGCTGAACATGGGGTTAAGGGCTGCTGAACTTTGGGGTTTGAAATCCCTACAAATAGTGTCTCTAGCTAGGGGAAATCATAGGCTTTCTTTTCCAAGAAAATTTGGTTCAAAACTTGCTAATTGGTCCTCCAATTTTTGCAAGCTATTGCTCACAAGGACATGAGTGGCCGGCTGCTAGAGGGGAAGAAATGGAAGAGTGGTTGACAACCCATAAATGAGGTGTCACAAGCTCATTGGTCCATGTGTGTGGAGGGTTAAGTCTTACTTAGCTTAATTGTGATGTAATTAAGCTTAAAGGCTTGTTTGGTTCAATCTTTTTGAAAAAATTGTGTAATTTCAACACATTGCAATAAATTTTAATACTGAGTTACTTAAATACTCAGTATCGAAAATTATATTGCATTAAAATTTTCGATCTGTGAAAAACTCGTTCGAAAAAATCTTTTCTCATAATTTTCCGAATCCTTCGCCCTGAACTCTAACTTAGTATGCTTGATTTTTCTAAGGTGATTTCAATTCTTAATCAAACTCATTTTGATCACGAAATGAGTTTTTAGCAGTAATTTCACTTATACTGTGATCTTAAAAAAAAAATATTCTTGTTTGACGTTTTCGACCGTTTCGGTCTAACCGACTTAATGGTCAACGTCGACTTGTCTTGAAATGTGCAAATACGACCTCCTTCACTCGTAAAGGTCTATTGCGAGTTCATACAATTTGTTTTTGAGTCTTAATAAATCTTAAGAACTCATTAAACAATTTAAGTTCTAAAACGAACTTCCTCATGAAATACCGATTACGGTAAACATCTTACACGAAATTTCTATAAAATATGAATCGAAGAAATTCGGGTGTTACAACACATACCATACTATTTGCCAACACACACACACGCATACCTTACTATATCTCATGGTTGCACTATCTGGCAGCATGTAAGATAATGGTGTTGCGTAGTGAATCCTTTGGGTTGTCTTCCTCTTCATCTTCTCTTTTGTTTCGGTGGATGACCGCTGCTCTTCTAACTGCAATGCATTTTATAGATTTGTTATAAATATGAATCCAAGCACAACAACCAATTCAGTTTCCGTAATTTCAAGATAGTCATGTTTGAAGAATATTACTATAGTTAGAAAGAAGGGGATCAGAAATAGGCTAATAGAAATGTGTATAACATATATATGTATATAATGGATAAGAGAGAACAACCAGCATCAGAAAAGATTTAGCACATCTCAGCATCTCAGTTTGATTGACACCCACATACAACCGCATTCCACTTTAAGCTCATAACTCATATTATTAATTAGAAAAGACAAAAAATTATGTAAATATCTGGAACTGAAATAAAAAGTAACCACTTAAAATGAAAATTACCCGAACAACTGAAAACAACAAATTGATCATGAAATCAAGAACAAGCGGAATCTTCCACTACAAGAAACAGTGGAAACCATGTTTTGAAAACCATACTCTTTGATAGACCTCATTAACACATACACACATGCATACACACATACATTCACAGGTACCAAACTTTTAGCTTTGATCGATTTTTTATAATCATTTGCCAAACATAATTGAAGATCATTAACAGATAATTCCAAAGGGCATGAGTGGTTAAATCAAATTAATGTCTGCCTCCATTCTTGTGGCCTTTTGTTTCTCATAGAGATGTTTTAGGATTGCCTTATTATTTGTTAATTTTCGTGACTAGTTGCACTCTCGTTTGTTAATTATAGAGATACGTTCTCATCAGAAAAGAAATGCATTTTTCTTCTGGAAACTAAATAAATTGCTTTAAAAATTTTTTGGGCAACTCTAGATAGAAAAGAAAAGATTCTAGCATTTTTTAGACAAGAAAAGAAGAGCAGGAAAAAAAAAACACAGTACTGATATAAATGAATGTGAAGGGAGTATTTAATATTGTTAGTTATAAACTTAGTCATGGGTTTAATATTGTGATGTGGTATATCAGTGGCTATTTCTAAATAAGGAGGCTAAATAGGATATGACAGGATATATATGAAGAAAATAGTTACAAGAAGCTGAATCCACTCTGGAAAAAATAAGGGGGAAAAGTACATGAAATTAAAAATTAGGCAAAAAATAATGGAATTTTGATTTAGCAAAAGTTAGAATTTAGATTAGCATGCGTGATTATATATTCCATATATGTATATATGTTCAAGAATGTTGTTAACATACTACCTTGGATTGGCAAAACATTGAGATTCAAAGAGCTTTCAAAAACATTATTAGATTTAAAGACTCAAATAATCTCTCGATGCTGCAAATTAAAGAAGAGATCTATACACTTCATCGAACTCTTTTATCATTGTTATCTTAAGTTTTAATAAACAACACTCTTTTAGTTTTATTAGTAATTTACTCTTCTCCTCCTATACTCAAAAACGTAACTTAAAACCAGTATAATAAAGGAGCCCTTGGAGGAACTTTTGCTAAATAAATTTTATATCTATGCTAGTAAACTAATAAGTTATATCCTATGACAGTTATACCGACCAGCTGCTTTTATCACTGTTTGTGTCTCATTTAGGATGAAACTTTTATCGTGGCTTGTTTTCATACATACGAGTATCTTGTTCTTTTATAAATGATTTTTCTCGTCTAATCCACACTGCGACAAAAATTTTCATCGAGATAGGGTAGATGGGAAGTCTGGTCAAAATTTATGAAGTTTTTTTAGTTAAAGTTCGTCGAGTATTAGTTCTTATTATATATGTATAGATTTTCTTAATAATTGACGGATAAAATCTTTTCTTAGTAATTGTTTTTGGGTGAGTTTTGTTGTTCCCCATGAGTATTTTCGTTGGGATAGGGTAGACGGGAAGTCCCATCATTAGGAATTAGATTTCAAGAGGCGGCATAGTTAAAAGGAAATATATATTTATCAAAAACCGGAGGAAATATTTATGATGCCCTTTTTAATAAAAATGCCGCAAATTCAAGAAATTTTTACAGCCGATTTTCATCACCCGCATATATATTTTGCTATTCAGTTCTAGTTAACTAACAATAAAACTACTATTACGTCATCTTGAAATTTGACCTATAAGTAAACAAACTGAATTTAGCCGAAACAAAGCCAAACACTAACTCATTTTCTTTGATTTTCGTCAATAAACCCAAGTGGTCATGACGATTATACATTAATATTAATTTCTAGTATTTTTGTTTCCATCACCAGTAACCCCAATTTCACAATATACTGCTCCAATGTCCAAATCTTGTTATTGATTTTTTTTTTTTTTTGGGAATCGAAAGATCTCGTCATGCATATGTTAGGGCTTGAGTTTAATCTTTTGCTTTCAGATCTTTCACTTAATATTTCAGTTTATATTAACTAATATTTTCTTCTTGCTGTTTGGTTATTTTCCAAGGTAGTATCCGCACTTTGAAGCAAGTTTATCGCGTGACATCAAAGCTCTTTAGGACAGTTTATTATGTGTGAAAAGTTCATGCCATATATAATTAATCAAGTGTCAGAAAATGTGAAGCATGGATGTATATTTTAGTCGCCAATTTCTTCGATGTTATCAACTTGAAATATTACATTTCAACTGTCTGACAAGTTTAAGAAATTAGCTACTAAAATAAAATAAAATAAATTCAAACCCCAGGGATGCCAGGTTACCAAAGAATGAAATATCCCGGCCGAAACTTGGTGTACATTTCTTGTATTAACTGATTACATGATAAATGTGAATTGTCATTTTTTTTAATTATGCAAATGCAAGTTTTTTTTTTTTTGGAGAATCAATTGCAATAAATAATTATTATTTGTAGAACGTCGCATTCTTACTGACTTTTAAAATGCATAAAAGTCCATGTTTTGTTTAATTGTTTAAGAACAAAAAGTCCACATAATTTTTTTTGGATCGGAAAACAAAATAACAATAAATATTTTTGCTAGAAACAAGGAAAAAGACAGACGTCTTAGGCTTTTATAAAGTATGGTCGACTTCTGTGTTAAGATACAAAAATAAAAAATAAAAAATAAAAAATAATGATAACACTAACCTCCTTATCTGATAACATATATATTTAAGAAACATTTCTCTTGATGAGGACTTTGAGAGTTTTTTATATTTAAAATTTTAACTAATTAAACACTAATCTATATACTCTGTTGGTAGCCTCTTATTTAAACGTTCCATAGAGAGAGATCATTGCATAAAACATTTACAACACTAATTAAACTCTACTCCGGATGGTAACCTCTTATTTAAATGTTCTATAGAGAGAAACTATATTTTAATCATTGGATAAAGCTTTCATAACAGTGTAGCTAATTTTTAAGTGTTCACCTCAAAAATTAACATATTGCGAGGCAAAATTACCTAATTGTAAATCATACTATTAAAAACAGATTATATACAAGAATGATATAAATTTGACACGTCTTTATATTTATGTCTACTATAACATTAAAATTGAAATTTTTTTCATTTCATAAGACTAAAATTTATCAACTTTAATATTAGAATGGGCAAAATTATAAGGAGAAACTCAAAATATGACTATTTACTTAATTTTCTCTTAACAATCATACAACGACTATTATAATAATTTTACCAATAATATAAAAATATGAGGTATTATCATAAAAACTCTTTAACTTTTAAAAACCTATAAACTATTGTTTCCTTTTTTTTTTTTTAACTTGTTTATGCGGTTGTTAAAAGGTCAAATTAGAAACAACCGAAATTGTTATACTAATTAGTATAGCAACTTGGAAAGTCAATGTCGGAGTCTTCATACCATTATCAATTCAAATGCGTCCAATATGAATCCATAGCGAAGGATACTAGAATAGAATCGGCCCAGTTACTGCTAATGCATATAAAGATATAGATACATATATTTATAGAATAGTATTAAGGATACCAATTATAATATTAATTTTTTGAGTATAAACTTACGTGTCATTTTTTTTTTAATAAAGCAATGAATCGATATGATAATATTTTAACCACTTACTAATAAAATACTGATAATTTATATATTATATAAATTAATACTCAAAAATTGATATTAAAATTGGTGTCTCTAATATTTTTCGTATTTAAATATACCCAATAAGGGTAGAAACATGCATCTTGATATCATGCAGGTTATATATGTGTATATATATATATATATTTATATATACTACATTAATATATCAATTAATGAACCCAGTATACCTTGCCCTAGGTGTTAGCTAGATATATATGTCGTTACGTTAGCATAATATACGATGCCAGGAGACATGAGTTTAGGTCAATTACGCTAGGAAAAATGACACAAAATTAAAGAAAGCATATATATATATATATATATCTAGATGTGACATATTATTATTCATTTAGCTAAAAAAAATTTAAATCCTGAATACATATTTGTTCTTCAATATATATACGAAATCATGCTTGATCTTTTATGTGAAAATTACCAACATTATTTATCCCGAACACTCTGAGAACGTAGCTGGAAAAGGAAATATGCTAATTAAAAAAAAAAAAAAAAAAAGGAGCCGCTGCTCTTGATAAGGGCACTCTTATCATCTCATCAAAACATTTTTCTAGAAACATGGTAATATGTGAATTGATAGAGCGCTCGTCCTTTTTATATACAATTTGGGTTTGAGTCGTTCAAGAAAATATGAAACATATATCATGCGGAGTCATTAAAATTCAGGATAATATGAGAATTTCAACCTCTGATCATCTTATAACCTTTTCTTGAAAGAACAACAACATTCTAGTCCAGAAAAATTCTATAGGAACAAAAATTGGACTTTCAGGAAGTCACTCTAAAAACTCGTTCCTCATGGCTGTACAATAGCAAAACAATTATCAAGAGAACGGCTCCAATTGATCAAGATATGGCACTGAAAGCACTGGTTTCTGAGCAGGATGTCCAAAAGCACAAATTCCAAGTATACTAACACAATGAGAACATGTTTCGAGCAAAGTAAGAGCATTAAGAGTCAACTATAGGTCCATTTCAATCATGCTTTATTTTATTTAGAATTATCCAAAGATTAGGGTCCTATTTCGATATTGTATTTAAAAGGTTAAGTTGAAAATCCATATTTAGGGAAAAAAAACTATTGAAAAATAGAAAATATACAAAATTTTGAAATATGTTTGAAAAAATATACAAAATAGATTTTTTTTATTCATTTCATCATTATGATCTTTTTAACAAAAAAAATTATCTCATTTTGATTTAAAATGAGAAAATTATGGACTTTTAGCATACGTTTAAATTACCAGTTGGAGTTAAAATTTTTAAATTAGAGTTAGTTAACTTTTCAAAACTAGTTATAATGTTTGTTGACTTTTCAGAAAAAGACACAAATCCAGCCAAAAAAAAAAAAAAGAAGTACAGTTTAGTAGGAGTTAAACTAAAATACCAAACAAACTCTTAAAGTTTGAGTTTTTAAAGATAAAAACAAGAGAAAGTTTAATGTGGAGTTGAGATTTTGAAATCCCTAAACATCTGACCCAAAGGGGCCTTAATCAAGATATGGAGGAAGTCAGTGCAATCGCAAGATTTCTTTTTGACAAAATTAGGTTGATAAAGTAAATAGAGCTTTTATATTTATCCAATCGAGAGAACACTAAATAACAGCATCAAAGCAATATTGCACATGCTTTATATAGGGCCAAAGATGTTAAAGAGGTTCCAAACCCCAGGAAATTAGTCAAGCCTAGAAAGAAAATTTAATTATGCACTTACTTAAAAAGAAATGGAAATTATGATTTTAAAGTTGGATAAAGTATTGATGGAACTTAATATTTTGCGGATAGACATGATATTGTTGATTCTGAAAAAAAAAAAAAATGCATTTAATTTCCTATTAAAATAATTAAGGATTGGATTATAATGAAAGTAATTATCTGTTGGGTTGATTTACCTCTTCGAAGGATTTCAAATTTATTGCCTTTTATTTTCTACTTCGTTTTTCTAGTTCTTTTTCTCCCCTCTCAACAACCAACCCCCCCCCCCCCCCCCCTATTTTGCTTGTTAATAAATTTGAATGTCTTCATTTTTCAGTCTCAAAAACTATAACTATAACGACACTCCTTATAAAGAGAAATATTAGAAGTAAGCTAGCAAAGGGACCTTCTAACAACTCCCACAGGACTTTTTAAAATTTAAAAAAAAAAAAAATTCCGTATGACCAACACGGACCAATAGGAGATATAGGGCGGTTTTAGTTTATAAACTGTTCCAACACTCAAAAGATCCAAAACGCCATGGAAATTAACACCATGAAAAATTAAACTATCTCAACTTGAAAAATTTTAATTGAATTCTCTATTCTTTTAGAACATGAATGAGCTCTTAGCATATGATCAGCTAGGCTTTATATTTCATTTTTAAACATTTCCCCATCGGTAATTGTCATCCTATTATATTTACTTGACAGATTTTTTTTTTTAATCCCGCAAATAATATTCCTAATTTTAAATTGATTGATTTTTTGTCTAGTGGAAGATTATTGAATTGACGGTATCTAAGGCATTAAAGAGAAAGATCAAAATAGCATATTCGATTACCATCCTTTAAAATTATAGTAAAAATCAAAATATTATAATCAAATAACATAATTAAGTCAAAAAATTGAAGTAGAAATGTGAAAATGTCCTTTAATCAAAATCCCCCCAAGGCTCAATCCTTCTTCACTTCAAACCTTCAAAAACATAATAACTACTAAGAATAAAAAAGTAAATCAACAAGTTCAAAAACATAAAATCTACTATGATGTTACAGTAGCAAATAAATATACTATATATTTAAATTATGCATCTATAATATGCTATATAGTATAAATTCTAGGCATTAAATTGTGTATATATACACACACACATGTAGTACTAGTCGATTGCAACCAATTATAAGGAAAAGCTTATTTTTGTATTTGCAATCATAACCGCTATTCATAAACTCCTTATACCAAAAAAAAAAGGTCAACATGTAAAATCCATTAGAAAAAACAAATTAAGGGCACGCCGGTGCACGTTGAATATTTAAAGGGCTAATCTAGCATCTAATTCATCCAATTAGTATATTGTTCAAGTTGAAGCAAACAAGTGCATGTTATGTGCACTCCCCAATGTATATATATACATATAGATATATTGAAAATGTTGGGGCAATAATTTCGATTTGAATTGAAGACAGGACCTTTCACATCTATCTTTTGTTGAATATTCTAATATACATATAGATATATATTGAAAATATTATTTGGGGCATTAATTTTGATTAGAATTGAATACGGGACTTTTCACATCTACTTTTCATTGAATATTCTAAGTTCTTTTGATTGGCGCATAACTTTTTAGAATGATTAAAAAACATCATTGAATATCCTAATCTGATCACCGGTATTTTTTTTGGATTTAGTTCCCAAACCGTATTTTACTTAGGGGTTAGACATGGGTTTTCTATTAAACCATCGTCAGAAGAGCGTCATTTCTCCCACAATTTGTAGTTGAGCATTACATGTATAAAATTCATTTCTCCCACAATTTGTAGCTGAGCATTACTATGTATAAAATCTTTCGAAGCATGCAATTCAGGCCTTCATTTTTTTTTAATCCAATTAGAAGTGAATAATATTAGGGAACATCAATGATGTTTAATATCACTCATTAATAAATGGTGAGTCCACAATATAAGGTCCACCAGAAGGTCTATTTTTCTATTAATATGATGTTAAATATTACTGATATTCTAAAGTATTTTTTCACTAGAAGTTGTCTAAAGTAGTTGGTTATTTCATATGTCTTATGTATTATATTCTTCTGACTGCGGATTTAAGAAGAGAGAGAAAATATATGGTTGCCAAAAAATATATATATTTGTGGCAGCCATGTAAACTATATATGTTTTCATAACACAGACAGAACCAATGTCATGACCCCTCTTAAAATATTGACTTTTGGCA
>CM046367.1:9681815-9738407 GCA_025413025.1 Ficus hispida
TTAGCTTTGATGGATTTGTGATGATCATTTGCCAAACACATGAAGAGCATTAACCGAGAGCATGAGTTTAATCAAATTAAGGTCTGCCCGCTGGAACAATTTTGTAGATTGGATAATGTTCTTTCAATTAAATGCCCCATTCTTGTGGCCTTTTGTTTCTTATAGAGATGTTTTAGGTTTGCTTTGTGTTTTAGGTTTGCCTCTTTGTATGTTAAATTTCGTGACTTGTTGCACTCTCGTTTGTTAATTATAGATGCGTTCTCATCAGAAAAGTAATGCATTTCTCTTCTGGAAACTAAATAACTTGCTCTAGAAAACTTTTGTGGTTGCAACTCTAAATAGAAAAGAAAAGGTTCTAGCATTTTAGACAAGAAAAGAAGAGCAGGGAAAAAAAAAAACATAGTACTAATATTAAGGGATGTGAAGAGAGTAACAACATTTTGAATTTTTTTCTCTTCTACTATATATATCTATTTTTGACAAACTTAATATGGCAAAATGAGTAACAACATTTTGATTTTTTTTTTGTTCAAGTGATTATTTGTTGAGGCTGAAAAAATAGACAACAGTTTATCACATCAATCTAGGTAAACTATTGGTGCAGAAGGATTCTTTGCTATTTTACCATTAAAAATGCTTAATGACTTCACGATGACTCCATAAGACACAGTGTTGGGTCTCTCGTGGATCTCATAATAATTTGAACTCCTTTTGTATGTATTAAGATCTGTACGAGTCATAAGCAAGAGAACGTCCTAATTGTCATGGCCACGACCGGAATAAAAACTTCCTAGCTATTAGAAATAGAACAAAATCCAAAAGGATTAAAATCATTAAAGTCATAGTTCTGTATAGCCACCAGAAATTTCCCAAGTACAATATAGCCAACAAATTATGCAGCTCCAAATTAATTGTCACCTAGACTTATCATGTCACGATGGCTTTAAATGTACTATAAGTCTTTACGGAAGTCGATAGCAATTTCAAACAAGCTAGAATTTGCTAGCCAGAGTCATTCCATGCTCAAGAGGATAGTACCATAAACAACCCTAATTTATAAGCTTAAACTTGAATACCCTGAAATCATAATAAACTGGAACATCGAAAAGCTCGCCGTCCTTTGGAATGGCCGATAAAGCCTCCTGTGCCTGCAGGTTGCCATGATTGGTAGCTTTGATCTTTTTCCCTTCCCTTTTTTCCGAGCTTTCCTCAGCCGAGCTCTTCTTTTTACCTGCTTCACATAGGTACATGAAAATGATTCTAATTAGTAACAAATATCATTAAGGGGATTAAAAAAGCATCAAATTAACTTTAAAAAAAAAGGACACCTTTTGGTATTGGCTTTGGCTGAGGAGTAGTAGAATTAGTACTTCTAGCACGGGGTAGGAGGGTACGCAGAACCTCTTCGGCATTCGATTCTAACAAGTCTTCAACATCTGCTTCATAGTTGGGAGGAGCATAGTTAAGATTGGGGAGGTTATTGCGTGAATCACGCAAAGACTCTTCTTCGACAGACATTATTGGTGCTGCTTCTTCTTCATATGTGTCGTTTTCCTAAGGGATAAAAACAATGCTAGAACTTTCCTCAAACGTCCTCTTCTCAGCTGGGGTAGTACTGGTCGTTGGCTTTGCTGGTTCAACATTTTTCAGCTGAAATTTTTGTAACTTCATTAACCGGCAAAAAATTCCTATATATCTTATACACTCAAAAGGAATAACTATGAAAATGTTATGATTAGTATTTTAACAATACCATGCAAAGGAAAGTACATTTTGTTTTGTTTTGTTTTGGTTTTTTTTTTTTTTTTTTTTTTTTTTTTTTTGTTGTGTAGTAATTAACAAGCTAATTCACCATAAATTGCTACTAGAGGTGTTGAGCTTAACAATTTCTCTTCGTGGTCCGGGAGTATAAATGGCATAATATTTGGGTCGAGTATGATTCTAGTTATGTTGTTCGGTTTTACCAAAAATCTCTACTTTGGTTCCTTGGAAATATAGAAATCGTTGGTTTCGTGTGATCTCTTTGACAAAAACTGTTAATGTATCCCTCTTCCATATTTTCTTTTGTATTATGTTTTCAAGTGATTGTAGGCATTTCTTTTCTCTCACTATTTTTTTTTTCAATGGATTTTACTGACAAGATTTTCAATTATGATGTTTATCTCAGATATTGATTTTCAAAGACATTTCGACTGCTCCTTTATATCAGTTTTGCATGAGGTTTTATTCATTTTGTTTGTTGTTTTCTGTCGGGGTGTTTTTTCTTGTTTGGGATGATCTTTTTCTCGGATATTTTGTAATTTTTCTTCATTTTAGTATTACGGAGTTGATGGTTTAGTGTGAGGTATAGGATGATCAGTGGTTGACAACCTAACTAAGATGCACGTACTAGTTGTCATTGATGTTAATTACTTGCTCTAATTATACATTTAGACAGATAGATATACCACATGCCTACAATAATACAGTAATGATTGAACTTAAATAAACTCTTGTTCTAGTTATTAGCCCTTCTAACAAGAATTCCTGACATCGTCAAAATATATATAAATATATATGTTAACTCACCGTGGATTGCACTGGCCATTTGTCTCTGGTTGCTTTGTTCGAACGCCTTGGAATAATCCCATACTTTTGGAACCTATAAACATCGGACAGTGTTCGACCCTTGATGGTATTATCTATCTTATGTGTAAAGTTCTGCAGGAAAACGAATATATACGTACATATGAGATATAGCTAGATTTGCATGTACTTTGATGGGCTAAAGTAATATGTAAACTTCCATGATTCACAACACTAGTAATAAGATAACAATTTTATTAGAGAGAGATTTATATCTAAATATGAAGACATGCTCAGCTTTCTCAACAATATAGATTAATTATTATATGATCTTTCAATCATCAAATTTTCAAAAATGATGAAATTTGAATAACATTCGTCTCCTAAAACTTATTACCCGCAGTATGTTTAGAGAAACATATATATAGAATTGTGTCTAAAAACACACACACTTGCGTATGTGTATGTGTGTACATATATATGATGAGAAAATAACTGGTATCAAAATTATCTTATACATCTCAAGTAGATTGACGCTTACTAGATATCTTTTTTCAGTTAAACACCCAACTTATAAATTAGATAACATAAAAGTTACAAGAAAGTCTAAAAATTAAGAAAACACCCCAAAAGACAAAAAGTACCCAAATTGAAATGTGGATACAATTAGAAACATACATCACTAACAGTAACACAATGAAGCAGATACAATTAGAAACAACTGAAACCGTATTTTTAAAAGTCAAAAAGTCGCTGATAGACATCATATCAAAAACTTTACAAGCAAAACTGAGTCGAAAAAACCTTATACAGGAAAACGAGTATATGTATGTATAATATATAGATACACATATATATAACAGAAGATGGCATAGCTGTTGAGTGGTCTCTAGGTTAAGTATGATATAGTACTCACGTAATCATATCTTTTACTATATTTGTGGGCTGTTTTGGCGAAATGTCCCAGTTTTGAATCCAATCGGTGGTCTTCTCTAATAGAGCAACCTTTTCCTCACCTGATTTATTCCGTTCATCGAGTGCTGTGTATTGTCTTGACCAACCCTTCACATCCAAAGAAATACAATAATATACATGATATATATAAGTATAGCATGACTAATGCATTAGGTAGTCATGCATAACTAGTGATCTGAAATTTCACATACATAGAGAATCGACATACATTTACAAACTATATACTTATACTTATTATTTACGGACTCAATGGTAGAACCAACTTTCTAATTCAGCGGAGGCGTATTTATCCTTTTGTATATGTCTAATGACTTTTTAGGACAAATAGTAAAATGTTTAGTCAGAACTGACATGAAATAATTAATTGAGTGTGGATAAATTCAAAGATGAAGGTGTTTACACTGTTATATTAAAAATTTTAAAATTTTTCTGTTTTGTCCAAACTCAAAAGTGGTTATTTCCATATAAGCATCTACTAATCTTTACTCTTTAATCTTGTCTCAATTATCCTAAAAACTTATTGATCTATGCGCGCCATCACTCAAATAAAAAGCTGACTCCACCATGGAGCAAACTGAAAAAAATCATCAAAATTAAAAAAAAAAAAAAAAAAAAAAAAGCGAATTCCGCCCTACTCATTCATGCATATCTCCGCCTGATCACTAGGCTGGATATAGTTAGGTACATGCAGACATATATATATATATATATATATATATATATAGGTTCAAAAATATTATTGATCCATTTTTTTGGCTGAATACATGATTTATCTATTTGAATTAATTTTCTGATCACTTTGACATAAAATCTAGCTGGGGTACCAACACATTTGGCTTGTGGCTCAATTGTCTAAATATTTGGCAATATCCATTTCATAGCAAACAAATATATAAATATACATGAATACACATACCATACTATTTGCCAACACACACACACGCATACCTTACTATATCTCATGGTTGCACTATCTGGCAGCATGTAAGATAATGGTGTTGCGTAGTGAATCCTTTGGGTTGTCTTCCTCTTCATCTTCTCTTTTGTTTCGGTGGATGACCGCTGCTCTTCTAACTGCAATGCATTTTATAGATTTGTTATAAATATGAATCCAAGCACAACAACCAATTCAGTTTCCGTAATTTCAAGATAGTCATGTTTGAAGAATATTACTATAGTTAGAAAGAAGGGGATCAGAAATAGGCTAATAGAAATGTGTATAACATATATATGTATATAATGGATAAGAGAGAACAACCAGCATCAGAAAAGATTTAGCACATCTCAGCATCTCAGTTTGTTTGACACCCACATACAACCGCATTCCACTTTAAGCTCATAACTCATATTATTAATTAGAAAAGACAAAAAATTATGTAAATATCTGGAACTGAAATAAAAAGTAACCACTTAAAATGAAAATTACCCGAACAACTGAAAACAACAAATTGATCATGAAATCAAGGACAAGCGGAATCTTTCACTACAAGAAACAATGGAAACCATGTTTTGAAAACCATACTCTTTGATAGACCTCATTAACACATACACACATGCATACACACATACATTCACAGGTACCAAACTTTTAGCTTTGATCGATTTTTTATAATCATTTGCCAAACATAATTGAAGATCATTAACAGATAATTCCAAAGGGCATGAGTAGTTAAATCAAATTAATGTCTGCCTCCATTCTTGTGGCCTTTTGTTTCTCATAGAGACGTTTTAGGTTCGCCTTATTATTTGTTAATTTTCGTGACTTGTTGCACTCTCGTTTGTTAATTATAGAGATACATTCTCATCAGAAACGAAATTCATTTTTCGTCTGGAAACTAAATAAATTGCTTTAAAAAATTTTTGGGCACCTCTAGATAGAAAAGAAAAGATTCTAGCATTTTTTAGACAAGAAAAGAAGAGCAGGAAAAAAAAACACAGTACTGATATAAACGAATGTGAAGGGAGTTTTTAATATTGTTAGTTATAAACTTAGTCATGGATTTAATATTGTGATGTGGTATATCAGTGGCTATTTCTAAATAAGGAGGCTAAATAGGATATGACAGGATATATATGAAGAAAATAGTTACAAGAAGCTGAATCCACTCTGGAAAAAATAAGGGGGAAAGGTACATGAAATTAAAAATTAGGAAAAAAATAATGGAATTTTGATTTAGTAAAAGTTAGAATTTAGATTAGCATGCATGATTATGTATTCCATATATGTATATATGTTCAAGAATGTTGTTAACATACTACCTTGGATTGGCAAAACATTGAGATTCAAAGAGCTTTCAATAACATTATTAGATTTAAAGACTCAAATAATCTCTCGATACTGCAAATTAAAGAAGAGATCTATACACTTCATCGAACTCTTTTATCATTGTTATCTTAAGTTTTAATAAACAACACTCTTTTAGTTTTATTAGTAATTTACTCTTCTCCTCCTACACTCAAAAACGTAACTTAAAACCAGTATAATAAAGGAGCCCTTGGAGGAACTTTTGCTAAATAAAATTTATATCTATGCTAGTAAACTAATAAGTTATATCCTATGACAGTTATACTGACCAGCTACTTTTGTCACTGTTTGTGTCTCATTTAGGATGAAACTTTTATCGTGGCTTGTTTTCATGCATATGAGTATCTTGTTCTTTTATAAATGATTTTTCTCGTCTAATCCATACTACGACAAAAATTTTCATCGAGATAGGGTAGATGGGAAGTCTGATTAAAATTTATGAAGTTTTTTTAGTTAAAGTTCGTCGAGCATTAGTTCTTATTATATATGTATAGATTTTCTTAATAATTGACGGACAAAATCTTTTCTTAGTAATTGTTTTTGGATGAGTTTTGTTGTTCCCCATGAGTATTTTCGTTGGGATAGGGTAGACGGGAAGTCCCATCATTAGGAATTAGATTTCAAGAGGCGGAATAGTTAAAAGGAAATATATATGATCAAAAACCGGAGGAAATATTTATGATGCCCTTTTTAATAAAAATGCCGCAAATTCAAGAAATTTTTACAGCCGATTTTCATCACCCGCATATATATTTTGCTATTCAGTTCTAGTTAACTAACAATAAAACTACTATCACGTCATCTTGAAATTTGACCTATAAGTAAACAAACTGAATTTAGCCGAAACAAAGCCAAACACTAACTCATTTTCTTTGATTTTCCTCAATAAACGCAAGTGGTCATGACGATTATACATTAATATTAATTTCTAGTATTTTTGTTTCCATCACCAGTAACCCCAATTTCACAATATACTGCTCCAATGTCCAAATCTTGTTATTGATTTTTTTTTTTTTTTTGGGAATCGAAAGATCTCGTCATGCATATGTTAGGGCTTGAGTTTAATCTTTTGCTTTCAGATCTTTCACTTAATATTTCAGTTTATATTAACTAATATTTTCTTCTTGCTGTTTGGTTATTTTCCAAGGTAGTATCCGCACTTTGAAGCAAGTTTATCATGTGTGACATCAAAGCTCTTTAGGACAGTTTATTATGTGTGAAAAGTTCATGCCATATATAATTAATCAAGTGTCAGAAAATGTAAAGCATGGATGTATATTTTAGTTCACCAATTTCTTCGATGTTATCAACTTGAAATATTATATTTCAACTGTCTGATGACAAGTTTAAGAAATTAGCTACTAAAATAAAATAAAATAAATTCAAACGCCAGGGATGCCGGGTTACCAAAGAATGAAATATCACAGCCGAAACTTGGTGTACATTTCTTGTATTAACTGATTACATGATAAATGTGAATTATCATTTTTTTTAATTATGCAAATGCAAGTTTTTTTTTTTTTGGAGAATCAATTGCAATAAATAATTATTATTTGTAGAACGTCGCATTCTTACTGACTTTTAAAATGCATAAAAGTCCTTGTTTTGTTTAATTTTTTAAGAACAAAAAGTCCACATACTTTTTTTTGGATCGGAAAACAAAATAACAATAAATATTTTTTCTAGAAACAAGGAAAAAGACAGACGTCTTAGGCTTTTATAAAGTATGGTCGACTTCTGTGTTAAGATACAAAAATAAAAAATAAAAAATAAAAAATAATGATAACACTAACCTCCTTATCTGATAACATATATATTTAAGAAACATTTCTCTTGATGAGGACTTTGAGAGTTTTTTATATTTAAAATTTTAACTAATTAAACACTAAACTATATACTCTGTTGGGTAGCCTCTTATTTAAACGTTCCATAGAGAGAGATCATTGCATAAAACATTTACAACACTAATTAAACTCTACTCCGTATGGTAACCTCTTATTTAAATGTTATATAGAGAGAAACTGTATTTTAATCATTGGATAAAGCTTTCATAACAGTCTAGCTAATTTTTAAGTGTTCACCTCAAAAATTAACATATTGCGAGGCAAAATTACCTAATTGTAAATCATACTATTAAAAAATGGGTTATATACAAGAATGATATAAATTTGACACGTATTTATATTTATGTCTACTATAACATTAAAATTGAAATTTTTTTTCATTTCATAAGACTAAAATTTATCAACTTTAATATTAGAATGGATAAAATTATAAGGAGGAACTCAAAATATGACTATTTATTTAATTTTCTCTTAACAATCATACAACGACTATTATAATAATTTTACCAATAATATAAAAATATGAGGTATTATCACAAAAACTCTTTAACTTTTAAAAACCTATAAACTATTGTTTCCTTTTTTTTTTTTTAACTTGTTTATGCGGTTGTTAAAAGGTCAAAGTAGAAACGACCGAAATTGTTACACTAATTAGTATAGCAACTTGGAAAGTCAATGTCGGAGTCTTCATACCATTATCAATTCAAATGCGTCCAATATGAATCCATGGCGAAGGATACTAGAATAGAATCGGCCCAGTTACTGCTAATGCATATAAAGATATAGATACATATATTTATAGAATAGTATTAAGGATACCAATTATAATATTAATTTTTTGAGTATAAACTTATGTGTCATTTTTTTTTTTGGAATAAAAGCAATGAATCGATATGATAATATTTTAACCACTTACTAATAAAATACTGATAATTTATATATCATATAAATTGATACTCAAAAATTGATATTAAAGTTGGTGTCTCTAATATTTTTCGTACTTAAATATACCCAATAAGGGTAGAAACATGCATCTTGATATCATGCAGGTTATATATGTATATATATATTTATATATACTACATTAATATATCAATTAATGAACCCTGTATACCTTGCCCTAGGTGTTAGCTAGATATATATGTCGTTACGTTAGCATAATACGATGCCAGGAGACATGAGTTTAGGTCAATTACGCTAGGAAAAATGACACAAAATTAAAGAAAGCATATATATATATATATATAAATATATAGATGTGACATATTATTATTCATTCAGCTAAAAAAAATTTAAACCCTGAATACATATTTGTTCTTCAATATATATACAAAATCATGCTTGATTTTTTATGTGAAAATTACCAACATTATTTGTCCCGAACACTCTGAGAACGTAGTTGGAAAAGGAAATATGCTAATCAACAAAAAAAAAAAAAAAAAAAAAGGAGCCGCTGCTCTTGATAAGGGCACTCTTATCATCTCATCAAAACATTTTTCTAGAAACATGATAATATGTGAATTGATAGAGCGCTCGTCCTTTTTATATACAACTTGAGTTTGAGTCGTTCAAGAAAATATGAAACATATATCATGCGGAGTCGTTAAAACTTCAAAGAATTTCAACCTCTGATCATCTTATAACCTTTTCTTTGAAAGAACAACAACATTCTAGTCCAGAAAAATTCTATAGGAACAAAAATTGGACTTTCAGGAAGTCACTCTAAAAACTCGTTCCTCATGGCTGTACAATAGCAAAACAATTATCAAGAGAACGGCTCCAATTAATCAAGATATGGCACTGAAAGCACTGGTTTCTGAGCAGGATGTCCAAAAGCACAAATTCCAAGTATACTGACACAATGAGAACATGTTTCGAGCAAAGTAAGAGCATTAAGAGTCAACTATAGGTCCCATTTCAATCATGTTTTATTTTATTTGGAATTATCCAAAGATTAGGGTCCTATTTGGATATTGTATTAAAAGGTTAAGTTGAAAATGCATATTTAGGAAAAAAAACTATTGAAAAAAATAGAAAATAATACAAAATTTTGAAATATGTTTGAAAAAAATATACAAAATAGATTTTTTTTATTCGTTTCATCATTACGATCTTTTTGACAAAAAAAATTATCTCATTTTGATTTAAAATGAGAAAATTATGGACTTTTAGCATACGTTTGAATCACCAGTTGGAGTTAAAATTTTTAAATTAGAGTTAGTTAACTTTTCAAAATTAGTTATAATTTTTGTTGACTTTTCAGAAAAAGACACAAATCCAGCCCAAAAAAAAAAAAGAAATACAGTTTAGTAGGAGTTAAACTAAAATACCAAACAAACTCTTAAAGTTTGAGTTTTTAAAAAATAAAAACAAGAGAAAGTTTAATATGGAGTTGAGATTTTGAAATCCCTAAACATCTGACCCAGAGGGGCCTTAATCAAGATATGGAGGAAGATACGGAGGAAGTCAGTGCAATAGCAAGATTTCTTTTTGACAAAATTAGGTTGATAAAGTAAATAGAGCATTTATATTTATCCAATCGAGAGAACAACTAAATAACCAGCATCAAAGCAATATTGCACATGCTTTATATAGGGCCAAAGATGTTAAAGAGGTTCCAAACCCCAGGAAATTGGTCAAGCCTAGTAAGAAAAATTTAATTATGCACTTACTTAAAAAGAAATGGAAATTATGATTTTAAAGTTGGATAAAGTATTGATGGAACTTAATATTTTGGGGATAGACATGATATTGTTGATTCTGAAAAAAAAAAATGCATTTAAATTTCCTATTAAAATAATTAAGGATTGGATATATAAATGAAAGTAATTATCTGTTGGGTTGATTTACCTTCTTCGAAGGGATTTCAAATTTATTGCCTTTTATTTTCTACTTCGTTTTTCATAGTTCTTTTTCTTCCCCACACACACACCACGCACCCACCACACCCCCCCCCCCCCCCCCCCCCCCCCGTTTTGCTTGTTAATAAATTTGAATGTCTTCATTTTTCAGTCTCAAAAACTATAACTATAACGACACTCCTTATAAAGAGAAATATAGAAGTAAGCTAGCAAAGGGACCTTCTAACAACTCCCACAGGACTTTTTAAAATTAAAAAAAAAAAATTTCCGTATGACCAACACGGACCAATAGGAGATATAGGGCGGTTTTAGTTTATAAACTGTTCCAACACTCAAAAGATCCAAAACGCCATGGAAATTAACACCATGAAAAATTAAACTATCTCAACTTGAAAAATTTTAATTGAATTCTCTATTTTTTTAGAACATGAATGAGCTCTTAGCATATGATCAGCTAGGCTTTATATTTCATTTTCAAACATTTCCCCATCGGTAAGTGTCATCCTATTATATTTACTTGACATATTTTTTTTTTAATCCCGCAAATAATATTCCTAATTTTAAATTGATAGATTTTTTGTCTGGTGGAAGATTATTGAATTGACAGTATCTAAGGCATTAAAGAGAAAGATCAAAATAGCATATTCGATTACCATCCTTTAAAATTATAGCAAAAATCAAAATATTATAATCAAATAACATAATTAAGTCAAAAAATTGAAGTAGAAATGTGAAAATGTCCTTTAATCAAAATCCCCCCCAAGGCTCAATCCTTGTTCACTTCAAACCTTCAAAAACATAATAACTACTAAGAATAAAAAAGTAAATCAACAAGTTCAAAAACATAAAATCTACTATGATGTTACAGTAGCAAATAAATATACTATATATTTAAATTATGCATCTATAATATGCTATATAGTATAAATTCTAGGCATTAAATTGTGTATATACACACACACATGTAGTACTAGTCGATTGCAACCAATTATAAGGAAAAGCTTATTTTTGTATTTGCAATCATAACCGCTATTCATAAACTCCTTATACCAAAAAAAGAAAAGGTCAACATGTAAAATCCATTAGAAAAAACAAATTAAGGGCACGCCGCTGCACGTTGAATATTTAAAGGGCTAATCTAGCATCTAATTCATCCAATTAGTATATTGTTCAAGTTGAAGCAAACAAGTGCATGTTATGTGCACTCCCCAATGTATATATATACATATAAATATATTGAAAATGTTATTTGGGGCAATAATTTTGATTTGAATTGAATACAGGACCTTTCACATCTATCTTTTGTTGAATATTCTAATATACATATAGATATATATTGAAAATATTATTTGGGGCATTAATTTCGATTAGAATTAAACACAGGACTTTTCACATCTACCTTTCATTGAATATTCTAAGTTCTTTTGATTGGCGCATAACTTTTTACAATGATTAAAAAACATCATTGAATATTCTAACCTGATCACCGGTATTTTTTTTGGATTTAGTTCCCAAACCGTATTTTACTTAGGGGTTAGACATGGGTTTTCTATTAAACCATCGTCAGAAGAGCGTCATTTCTCCCACAATTTGTAGTTGAGCATTACTATGTATAAAATTCATTTCTCCCACAATTTGTAGCTGAGCATTACTATGTATAAAATCTTTCGAAGCATGCAATTCAGGCCTTCATTTTTTTTTAATCCAATTAGAAGTGAATAATATTAGGGAACATCAATGATGTTTAATATCACTCATTAATAAATGGTGAGTCCACAATATAAGGTCCACCAGAAGGTCTATTTTTCTATCAGTATGATGTTAAATATTACTGATATTCTAAAGTATTTTTTCACTAGAAGTTGTCTAAAGTAGTTGGTTATTTCATATGTCTTATGTATTATATTCTTCTGACTGCGGATTTAAGAAGAGAAGAAAATATATGGTTGCCAAAAAATATATATATTTGTGGCAGCCATGTAAACTATATATGTTTTCATAACACAGACAGAACCAATGTCATGACAAGAAGCAAATTAATATCAACTTCAATATTTGTCGTGATCATCATGATATGACCAGATCACTCTTTTTTAATTATTTATTTATTTTGGGGCTGACCAGATCAAAATCTTATCCAACATCTCTACATATTATTGCTCGCCTCCCTCTTAAAATATTGACTTTTGGCAAGGTGATCCACATTTGGGGTGAGAGACAAAAAATTAATAAATGCTATTAAGGAAGGAAGTACAATTGAATCACAATCACATCCAAACTAATAAGTTGGTAAAGAAACATATCTCGAACTAAGAAAGAAGAAAAAAAATAAAAACAAGTACATCATTATATGTCATGATGTGACTTATAGCATGTATGAAATGAACATAAAATTTAATACCCCAATATTGCGGATGCACTCCTGTTTTTTTCATGTGATAGTAAAGAGAAAATTATAAGAGTAAAATCCTGTGTTTCAACTAGTTGAGAATAGTTTATTTAGAATTATATGTCTTACCTTTATTTTTCCAAGAAAAAAAATAATATATAAGAACGCATAAAATTTAAACTGGTTTAAAGATACGAAATTTGCTTTGGATTCTTGGGACAAATTAGTAGAATTAATGGATCTTTTTTAGGCAAAATTTGAACCGAAAACCTCAGAAGAAAATAATTAGGTAACCTAATTAGCAACTTTGAGCTCGTAATGGGAAAAGTTTTAAATTGAGAAAATATTACTGTTTTATCTCTTGGTAGCTTCTTCGTCCTTTTGTCATTTATTATTTTTGCAAAGTTTATTTGTGGTTGTATATCCATTTTCTAGCCCTCTAATGCTTTAGGATTGTAAGACCTTTTCTTTTCTTTTTTTCTTTTTTATTTTTTTTAAACACTAAACATAGACACCCTTATTATTGTTAATTAATGTGACATTACATGATGTAAAAGGTTAAATTGTCGATTAGCACATTTGATCTCTATTTAAGCCTTTTGTTCCAAACATTATTGATGCATGAATACCTCCGCTAGATCGCCTATACCCAAGCTAAAAGTTTGTCCCTCATTCCAAATTATATATATATATATATATATATATATATATATATATATATAGCCCTCTAATTACATTCTCCAACAAATATCCACCAACCTCAGTAAAAGCCCTTCCCACTCCAACTCCAAGAGAACATTAAAATGGACAAAATAGAGCAAGCATTACCTGTAAGCTTGTCTAATAGTGACAAGATTAATGAGTTGACGTCCAGTCTGAATCCAAAATCCAGAAATCCTAGCTCGTCATCTTCCGATTTCTGGGCACTTTATAATAGACATTTTCAACCTGGTCTTTTCAGAAAGGTATATATATTAATCAATACTCTAGTAATACATATGTAATAATATGCGTATATATAATATATTTGTGTATGTATATGTAGTTCGTAAGGTCATGATATATAGTAATATTGATGTACGTATTAAAACCAAAAAAAAAAAAATGTGACATAGGTAGTGGCAGAGGTCATAGCGACGTTTCTGCTGGTGTTCATAACATGCGCTGCAGCAGCTATTTCTAATAGTGATAACAAAAGAATCTCACAATTGGGAGCGTCAATTGCCGGTGGACTCATTGTGACAGTGATGATCTATTCTGTTGGCCACATCTCCGGTGCTCACATGAATCCTGCCGTCACTACCGGCTTTGCGGCTTTTCTTCGTTTTCCATGGAAACAGGTATATCACTTTATCACAATGAATTGGAATTTACAGACACTTGTTTTATTAATTTAAAATAAAAAAACCCCAAAAATCCTTGAGGTTTCGAATATGAGACTTACAACACTGAATCTCCATCTACCCATTCGCTGACCTAAACCCTAGTGGGAACAATCGATCACTTTTTAATTTTTTTTATTCTACAATCGTGAATTCCTTTTCCTATATCTCCTTTTATAGTGAAAGTATGGTATACGTGATATCGGTGTTCTAATTTTAAGGACCAATTTTGTTGGAGAAAGTACTTCTATAAATTTGTATGTCATTTTCTGTGTGTGTTAAGGTAACAATAAGCTTCACATAATCCTTTTGTGGCCAAAGTTTTCTTCTTCTAAACATTCACAGTATTTAACATTTAAGTCTGAGCATATATGTATGGATATATATATATATATAAATATATATATATATAAGTGTCAAATGTGAATGTAAACTAATGTGTTATAGACAGCAAAAACATAAAAACAAAAATGAAGTCTTTAACATCGATCGAATTTAAGAACTCTAGGAACTTGGCCAGGTAGTACTTTGCCTCCTTTAAGAGATATAACCCAGTCTTTAGCAAAAATAAATAAATAGATGTACAAGCCAGAAATCTGATAATACAAACTTTAAAAAAATTAAATTAAAAAAAAAAAAAGAAGTGCAACACAGAACTTTTGAAAAGATCACTCATCCTAGTACAGGTCAAAAGTATTGGGCGACCAAAGTTTTTAGCCGGTCACAAGTTTACCATAATTTGACAACAAATTTGGAAAAATAACAATCTACTAATCCAAAAAATTTGGAAAAATTTACGTATACAACTTCTTACTTCATGTTAACATGCCACGTGTAAGAGGTTGGTCACGGGACCCACAAAGATTATGAAGTTGTGATATTATTGTAGTGCTTGGTGTACATATTCAAACAGAGAAAATCATATATGGTATATATATAATTGTTATATAATATTACCGAATAATAAAGCTCCTTAAACAGGAGGACAAATGTTTATATATTTATATATATATATAGATCATATATATTTTACTAAATCTTTCTGCTTACTAAACAAGACAAACGGATAGACATCAACCCAAGATCAACTAAATAAGCAATACAGCTATCAGATGGTTTTGAATTTTTTTATTTCCCGTATATCAAAAATATGTTCCTTTTAATTTTTGTTATTGACAAAACAGTTTTTTTTTCTCTCTCTTCTTATATGTTGGATATGTGATATTTTTCATAATAATAGTGCTAGGACCACCAATTCTAATTTTAACTTTTGAATATTAATTCACGTGTCATAATTTCATTGGTGGATGTAATTAATTAATAATATGACAATACTTTAAACACTTACCAATAAAAAATCAACAACTCAAATACCACATAAGTCGGTATTTAAAAGTTTGGAATAAAATTGGTGTCATTAGTATTTTTCTTTTCTTCATATTGTATTTCAAGGGATATATATAATTGATTAAGCTTTAAGTTGGAATCCATCATATCCAAAAACACCCCACCTTCAGTTCCTTCAACTTTGGAACGACCACTTTTTTGACTAACTTTAAGACAACCTTCAAATATTGAGGCCGTAATTTGGTCATTCAAAAAAGAGGTGCTATTTACGTACTTAGTTGACCTTTAACCTTTAAGTTCATTTACTAATCCCTATTAATTAATGAGTCTATTAATTAATTCATTCATTTTGGACCGCCATAACTCATAAAATATTGTTGTCTAATTGTCTGAAAGATCTCTTTCTTCTAAACAAATTATTGTAGAATAATATTTTAAAGGATATCAATAGTGTTAAGTATCACATATTAATAAAAGTCGAATGAATTACAGATAAATGAAGTAAGTTGAATGATTTGATTAACAATATATATATATATTTATATATTAATTTGTGTAATGGTTGCAGGTCCCGTTCTATTGGGTTGCTCAGTTTACAGGAGCCATTGGAGCTGCATTTACACTGCGGGCACTACTTGACCCGATTCACATCATTGGCACCACAACACCTGCTGGATCAAATGTTCAAGCTTTAATCATGGAGATAGTTGTCACTTTTAACATGATGTTTGTAACCGCTGCCGTAGCTACTGATGCTAAAGCGGTAAAAACATGTTCATCGATCTCAAAATTTTATATATTTTTTAATTTTTGAGTATCAAATCACATAATAATTATGTTGTCATCTTTTTATAGTTCAATTGATGTAAAAATTCTTTAAACACCTAATAACAAAAGAATAATAACTCACGTGTGTCATATTAAATTGACACTCAAAACCCAATAATATTACAATAAATAATATGTTCTTGTAACATATATATCATTCATTGGGGTTAATGTTCAATATCGATTTCTGATCCTTTTAATTTGACAATTTCGAATGATTTATTTGGGGTTACCGCAGGTAGGAGAGCTGGCAGGTTTGGCAGTCGGTTCAGCTGTGTGCATAACATCAATCGTAGCTGGGTAAGAAAAACTAGCTAAGCTAGCTACATTAATTAATTAATATGTTAATTGTAATTTCAAAGTTTGAGTCTGAAATCCATCTCTGAATCCACTTTAATGTTATAGTACTAGTATTTATCATTCAGGTCAAAAGTATTGGACGGCCAAAGTTTGTAGCTTGTCACAAGTTACGTACCACAATTAATCAATAAATTTGGAAAAAAAAATTTATAATCTAACTAATAAAAAGCCAAATTATATACAAGTATAGCAGGCTTATAATGATAAATACACGCATGACGCATATATTCCACATAAACACAAAAATTGGAAATGGGACAAGAAGCAGGCAAAGGAGCACCTAAAAAACTTGCCACTAACAAACTTTATATTATAATTGTGAAATATATATATATATATATATATTTATGTGAGTGTGTGTGTGTATTTGCAGAGCAGTATCAGGTGGATCAATGAACCCGGCTAGAACACTAGGGCCAGCACTTGCAAGTGCGGAGTACAAAGGGCTCTGGGTGTATTTTGTGGGGCCAGTCACCGGCACATTGCTCGGCTCTTGTTTCTACAAGATCATTCAGCTCAGTCAACGCAAGCCCATCATCGCTCCCTCTGTTTCCCTTAGACTTCGTCGGATGTTGACCAACAATGCTCAGGCCGATGACCACAAAGAACCTGGCTCTTCCGTTTGAATATATATCATATATCTCTCTATATATGTATATATGTATACATAAGTAGTTGTGTGCATGGGACTTTCTATTCCTAGAGTAGCTCTGCTTTAGTTTTTTTATGGTTGGTGTGTCTATATATATATTTATATATATGAACGTTCGATGAGAATGAGTTGTTTAGTGGGTGCCAACACATATACATAGTTGGGATCTTTGATCTGTTAAGTTCCTTTGATTATGTTCTCTCTCTATATATACTTAAATAAAGAGAGTACCACATCTGTAAAAAACGTCGTGTGAGAGATACTTGCTCTAAATTGTACGCATGTACCACAATGTGTCATATATATACGGTCAAGTTGTTACAATAAGAACAACTTTGTAAGAATATTTGTGAGAGAGATTATAATATCTCGTATTACCATTAAGTAGTGAAAATAAAAGTCCCACATTGGAAGAATACAAACAAGCATTGTAGTATAAAATGAAATAAGTGATATGTAAGTATTACTTATATATGGTGGAGACTATGTTAATATTATGCACCATTACACGTGCGCGCGCGAGGGCAATTGGGTGTTTAGGGCCCTTTTGGGCCCTTATTAGGGCGCACATACGCATCGTCGCAAGGACTCAAGGAGCAATCTCTTTTTCAATGTAGTGTTTTTTTCAAATTAATACAGATCCGTTGTTTTTGATCGGGCACGATCTAACGGTCGGATTTGAGTGATTTCAGATTTAATTTAAACTATTAGATCCGTTGTTTTCGATCGGGCACGATCTAACGGTCGGATTTGAGTGATTTCAGATTTAATTTAAACTATTAATTGAATTATTTCAATCTAACGGTCATAATTATTTCTGATGACCAACAGATACGTTTTTTGACTGAAAAGACACATTTTAATTTAAAAGTTGTATTTGTTAAATCAAAAGGTGCAACTGTTATATCTGTTGCGACTGTTGGGTTAAAAGGTACAATTGTTGTATCTGTTGTAATGCTTCATGAACAGGTGCAATGCTTCATGAACAGGTACATCAAAGTCTATAAAACTCCAGTTTCTGATGTTAGTTTTATATCTTATTCTGGAATTTAATAATATTGCTACTTATTAAATTCATGGGTTTGCTATATCTTGGAGGTAATTTGTCAAAACACCCGATAGCAAACTATTCGTAGTGGGGGCAAATAAAACCTTAAGGAAAGTAATTCCTATGCCTCAAACCCTTTTGATTTTCTCTACTTTATTCCGTTTCTATATACCAAAACAGTTTTCCACCACCCACTTTTCTTCAACAATATTTTCTCAATTGAATTCTTACTGGAATCAATCTCATCTTTATATCTCCAAACTTTATGATCATTATCATTTTGTCTCATGTATTTTAAAAGCTCTTATTTTATCTCTTAAATTTTGAATTAGTCTCACTCAATCCTTCATATTTTGAATTTCGGCTAAAAACATATAAAAAAAAAGGAAGCGAATTAAATTTTTGTTCTTTAAAAAAGTGAATTAATCCTACTAAATCCCTTTTATAAGAATCTCTATTAAAAATATAAACTGAAAAAAGATCATATAACCGCAGTTAACTCATTTTTCATTTATTTTTTTTAAAGTAGGAATACTGTAATACCCGAAATTTCGATGAACCTACGATTTCCTTTTAGATAAGGAAAATCCCAAGTTTGGAACTTGTATGTCGATATGAAGCTCATGATCTGAGCAGAATATCAGTTTATGTGTGGGTTCTCGTTTAATTAGCTACGAGACTCAACAATAGTTTGCTTAAGTCAAGCATGTGGCCTTTTGAGGAAAAAGGGCAAAATGGTAATTTATGATTTTATGCCGGTCAAAGTTGACCAGGTTGACTTTATGTTTGACTGAGACGGTACTGCAGTAGGATTAATCAGTATGAGAATTATACTGTAGAAAATCGTCATTACGAACATATAAGTAAGAATAAGCTATGAGACCACCGTAGAAAAATCAAGCACGATTTTTAGAGCGATAAGGACTAAATAGTTTTAAGTCATAAGAAAATCCATTACGCAGTCAAAATTATGTAAATGAATTCTGGACTGTAGTCCAGTATGACAATACTGTTTTGGTGAAAAACAGTATTGATATTATGTAAGTTAGTAAGGAGATGGACTGCAGGATTACGATTATTGGATTTTTAGTGTCCAGTGAATAATTATGCACGAAAGGGAAGCCAAGTGGCTCCGCCATAGTTGGCGACCTACAGGGACTAAATTGCAAATATTTTGTCCGTAGGGGCCAAAGTGTAATTTTAGAAAAGTTAGTAATGATGGATTATTATGTAATTATGGAATGATGGATATTCCTAACCAAGGTTCCAACTAGGCCAAGGATTGATTACAAGCCTAGTTACAATGGAACAAGGAATTAAGAATAAGTTAAGCTAGGATAAGCTTGGAAAATATTTTTGTTGATTTTCCATTGAATGGCCGGTTGTCTTCTAGGCTTGGTGAGCAAGCAATTAGCTAGATGATGTCATCAAGATGATGTCATCAAGACGATGTAAGCGGATGATGTCACTAGGGTGAAGTAAGCCAAACTTGGTGAGCAAGAAAACTTGCCCACCAAGGCTTCCAAATGGCCGGATTTTAGTGGCTTGGAGAACAAGTTGTCGGTTGGCTTCCACATGCATGCATGGCCGGTTTTCCTTGTGCTTGTAGAGCAAGCATTTGGCTTGATGATGTCATCAATGTGATGTCATCAAGGTGATGTCATCCAAGTGATGTCATTGGTGAGGTAAGCAAAGCTTGGTGAGCAAGCAAACTTGCCCACCAAGGAAGAGTAATGGCCGGCCACCTAGGAGGTCCAATGAGTAAATATTTTGCTCTTAGGCCCTTATATGCAATTCTAGAAACTTGGATTTTCACCTATAAATAGGTGGTGTTAGTTCACAATTTTAGAGCAAGTCTTGTAGCTTAGCCAAACTATGGCAAAATTCTCCCTCACATTTCACCCTAGAGGCCGAGCCATAGAAGAGATAGGAAAGAAAGAAAATGCTGAAAACCAAAGAGAAAAGTGAGAGAGAGTGGTTGGTTTTCTAGCTAAAACCACAAATAAAAGTTGAGAAAACTTTGGTACCCATTGGAGGCCAAGTGGCCGGCCATGGGAGAGAAAGAAAGAGAATAGAAGAAAATGCAGAAAATGGGTTTCTAGGGCAGCCGAATTTTGTAGGATGAACCACCCAATGACCAATAGGTTTTGGTGCTCATTGGAGGAGCAAAAACTGGATTGGGCAGCCAAGGAGATAGGGCAGAAATTGAACCAATCTCCTAGCCTAGCCTTGTGTTCATCAAGGTAAAAATCTCTTTGATCCTAAGCTTTTCGTTTAAGCTTTAAATTTGGAATTTTAAGTGTATTTCCGAGTTGGATTGTAAGAGCGTAAGCTCACCTATTTATGTTCATGCTCTAGATAAGTTTCTAGTATATGCTTGATTAGAGTGGTGGTCTCTAGCTTACATTTTTTATGCATGTTTATGGGTTTTTGAGTTTGCCTACTAAGTGTTTGTTGTATGTTCCCATAGAATTAAAAGTGAATGTATGATTATGTGTATGATGGATTGGAACGTTAGAAACGATTGCATGTATGACTTTAGGCTCCCGCTGTGGTCGGTTGAGGTAGTGTGTACGTTTTAGGACGAGAAACAAATTTTAGAACCGAAACTGCCAGTCTCGGGTCAAGACTGGGCAGTGTTCTTGAAATGGTAGTTTGAGGCCCTTAGAGGCCGAATTTGAAGAAACTTATAACTACAAAGTTGTAGATAATGGTTTTTTCTAGAGGGTGACGTGGACCGTTTTTCAAAATAAGACTCCAATGGCCTCCGTTTTTACGAAAATCCGAGGCTAATCTGCCCAGACCTAGTCTACACGTCCAGTAAGTTTCAAATTAAAACTGACAAGAATCCAAGCAGAACTGGGTTTTACTCAAAACATGAAAGTTGTAGTATTATCCGAGATCTACAACTTTTATGAAGAAAGTTTTATCAAATTACGAACAGATTTTAAAGTACAATTTGATTCCCAAAACTGTACAGGAAACAGAAATTCCAGCACAGGATTTTCAGAAAAACAGTGCATAAGCAGGATATTCCTGCACATGCACTGATAACCTAAGTTTAAGAAACTGTTTTCAAAGATTGTTTTCAGAGCTTGACAATTTTTAACTGTCTTTGCTTAAATGTTAAGATTTGATGAAAATACGGTTTTCATTAAGAAAAACTTGACAAAGGTTTGTCGACAATAATTAAAATACGCCGAGTCCTATGGTAACCAACTATAGGACAAATAGTAACCGGGAAGGTTACCTAGTTTTATTGGGCCAATAAATATAATAAGTTAGGTTACTCATAGTAACCACTTGAGATACCCGAGATAGCGGGTTGGGCCTTAATAACATTAGCAACCTAATATTATTCATGTATGGTTGGGCTTAGTACCCAAGGTTATCTGAAGTAACCTAATTAGTTATTGTTTAAGTGTTGGGCCTTGGGCCCTAGGGTTACGGTGAGTAACCAATCGAGTTATCATAAGTTGTTATAGGAGGGAACATATAATATAACTAAGGCTACTCATAAATGTTGGTTAGGACACCAACATTTAACGATTATGATTTATGGTAAGCAAGAATGTGTATGGCTCTTATCTTACGTCCTGTTTGGAAACAGGAGTAGGAACTGTTGTCGTGCCACGTTTGGACGATAAACCAAGAGCATAGGACTAAAGGTAAGTACAACTCCGCCTACAGCATGGGCAAAATATTTTTAAAACATGTTTTTCATACGTTGATACGCACGATTTATGTTATGGTATGAGATTTATGTTATGATGTTATGATATGAGGTTTACGTGATATGCTATGCTATGATGCCATGTTATGAGGTTGTTTATGCTATGATGCCATGTTATGAGGTTATGGTTATGCTATGATGCCATGTTATGAGGTTATGTTATGATGCTATGATGCTATGTTATGAGGTTCATGTTATGATGTTTATGTTATGGCTTATGTTAAGTTATGTTATACGTTTAATATAGTGACATCATGTAGTATGTTCACTAATATTTAACTACATGGTAAGAATATATTTTAAGACAAACTAATGTCATTGTGTCGTACCGACTTGCTACGATGGCGGGTTTAAACGGTTTAGTCTATGGTTTGGGTTGAATTGGATTGGCTGCCCCAATTACTCCATGTTAAACGGTTTGTTTCATGGTTTGAGTTGGATTGGATTGCCTGCCTCCAGCCACTCCATAGCTATGGACCACGATACGTGCACACATGACATGTAAGCAAATAGAATCAAGATAATGTTAGAAAAGTTTAATTGATTCACAAGAAAGCATAATTGGTTCATGCATTCTTTTATGAAAAATGTTTTGCGGACTGAATGTTGTGCTTACTGAGCATTAGCTCATTACTTACGTTCATGCTGTAGGTTAGCTACTTACCGGCAATCCTTGATGCAAGACTGTGAAGGCTGGCGCTACAGACTGTGAAATGTGGGATGGACACTGCCACGCGTTTTGTAAAATTATGTTATGTAAAATATGTTTTGAAAAATACATTTGAAAGATGTGTTTTATGTTATGTGATAGTATGGACAAGAAACTGTTTTCAAGAAGAAAACTATTTTTAAGAAATTGTTTTCAAGAACGAGTTAAAGAATGGTTTTCAAGGATGACGGCAAGCAAGTTGCCTCGTGTTGTACCGACCCACACTAGGTTGGGTTTGGTTCACGATATGAATATGTTAGCTTTCGATATGAGTATGAAAGCTTGGTACTCGAGTGAGTATATATGATTATGTATGAGAATAAGTTATGTTCAGAGTAAGAAAAGAAAAGAAAAAATTTTACTCCGAATTTTCCTCAAGTTTAAAAGCTTTTTAAAGTAAGTAAGTAAGGTAACGGCCCACGTCTGCGCAGTACGCCCCTGCGGGGACGGTTTGCGTGTGGTAGGCGGTTCGGGGCGTTACAAATACAATTCTCTTCTTAGCAAATATGATCTTGTTGTATATCTAGTACTTTAAAAAACTATTAGACTTTGTTTACATATAATTATTTTTCTCTACCATCGTTTGTGGCTTTGATTTCATTATTTTTGACCTTGCAAGTTGATAATTCTGAAACGGCTTTGGTTATGAACGGCATATACGCAACAATAATAACAGTTAAAAAAGAAAAAGGAATAATATTTGCGCTGCAGAGAAACTAGAAAATACAATATTTCACGTACAATTCAAACTGGCTAATTAGGTGTATATTAATCTAAGGTCCTCTCTCAGGAGTCAGGCTTAGAAAACAGATTATCACGTCCATAAAATAAACTCAAATAAATCCGTAAAAATAAAACAAGACTCAGATATATATATATATATATATATGTATATATATATATATATACCCCATTTTTTGTTTGTATGTTGTGAGTGACAGAAGAAAGCTGCATCTGATCCACACAAAACCCGTCTCGCCGGTGCTCGGGCTCACTTGCAGGCACAAAGGTGGTTTTGTCCAAGCCTGAGTAGTTCATTTCTGCCTCCATGGATGGACCCTGAAACCTAGAGAGAGAGAGAGAGAGAGAGAGAATTTGGATGTGATGGTTTTTGAGTGAGTGAGGGAGAGAGAGAGAGAGAGAATTTGGATGTGATGGTTTTTGAGTGAGTGAGGGAGAGAGAGAGAGAGAGAGGAGTATCAAAAGAGCATAAAAGAACCTTAGACAGAGAACCAATTGTCCCTCCTCGTTCATTCATTTGACCAACCACGACATGTTTCTGTCATTGTTATGGCTAGAATTTACGTTTTCTTTTTTTTCTTTCCTTTTTTTAAAATATATATTTATTAACTTACTTTCTTCAGTTATCTTTTTATTATGCTTTTCCTTATCTCTTCCTTCTATATATGGTATTTTAAGTCTTTATTTTGTTATATTTTTAATTGCATTGGCGATGAAAACAAAGCACATTTGATATGCAAATATTAAAGAGCGAATATATATGGAAGTTTTTTTTTCTATTTTTCCCATTTTGTGAAGGGCGGATATACAAACAAATAAGAAATCATTAACTGCTAACAAATTAGTGAAAAATTCGAGCTAAACTAATTTTGTAGTGAAAAATGCTGCAATATTCTTTTATCGAAATAGAAAAAAGAAAAATGTACGTTCAACAGTACCCCTGATTGGTACTTTGGTTGGATATTAAATTCCGTCTTTTGAGTTTTTTTTTTTTTTTTTTTTTTTTTTTTGAGGCATAGATACTGGAATGTTACCAGCCAAACATGGATGGAAGTTACTTTTTAGGATAGGGTGGTTCTATAATTTTATCGTATTTCTTTGGCTATTCGTACTGCCAACAGTTATGAAGTTCATCTCGCAAAATGAAAATTAAAAAAGCGCAAACTTAGGCTGGCATGATATATGGGTGGACAACAAAGTTAGTTCCTGTTAATTATTAATTTAATTTACACGCAAAGAAAAAACGATAATTAGAAATGCAGATTTCAATTTTAATCAAGCAGCTCTTTGTTCTGGTTTTTTCTTTTTTTTCTTTGAAATAGCTTGAGAGCTTTGATTTAGATACATAAAGCTAAGGGAAAGAAAGATAAAAAAATGAGAGTTTTTTTTCTCTCTCTTTTTGCTCGCTGTAAAGTGCTGTTCATTCTTGGTGGTATAGTATACAAATATTAATTTTCTACGTGGATATATATCCATCATTCATAACCATTATATTTCAATCCTATGCGGTTCCTATCAATTCATAAAGTGTTTCTAACAACATATATATATATATGTGTGTGTATATATATCACACTCCTCAAATTTCATTTATTTTAAAAGAAATTACCAACGTCTGCACTATAACTATTTTTAACGAAACTTATTTGGCAAAATGAGCAACAAGATTTTGAATGGCCTTTTTTTTCAAGTGGTTATTTTGTGTGGCTAAAAAAATTGACACCAGTTTACCACATCAATCTAGGTAAATTCACTACAAAAAACTAAACTTTTAGTCACAACATTTTTATGTGACTTAATATCACTTTAAATTACAAAGTTGGGATTAATATATATTTAGTTATAAATTTTTGTTTTGACTAAAACTTTTAGCCACAAGGTATTTTAGTCACTGTGTGACTAACACTTTTTTTTTTTTTGACAAAAAACCTCGTAGCTAAATGTTTTAGTCACAACAAAAATTTGTGACTAAGGTTGTGACTATAAGTGACATTTAGTCATACAATATTATTGTGATTAAAAAGGGTTATAAGAAAATGTTGTGACTAAAAGTTTTTTTTTTTAACACTTAAACAATTGGTGCGGAAGGATTCTTTACTATTTTACCATCAGAAATGCTCAAGGCTCCGCAATGGCTCTATTAAATCCAGTGTTGGATCTCTCATGAACCTCAATTTTTGAAACCTTTTTCGTGTATTAAGATCCCTACGAGTCCGATAGAAGAGCTATTATAACAGTATTCTAAGAAAATGCTCAACAAGAACAAAAACTTCCAATAAGAAATAGATCAACAAACCAAAAGGATTAAAAACCTAGAAATCATGGTTCTCAATATCTACCAGAAAATTCCCATGAGTGCACTATAGCACTAACAAATTATTCTTCAAATTAACAGTCACCTAGACTTTATCATGTCACGGTGGCTTTTATATAAACTAGGAGTCTCAACGGAAATCGGTAGCAAAACATATATATGGTTCACAAAACAAGCTAGAACTAGCTAGCTAGACTTATTCCATGCTCATCAGGAGGATAGTACCAGAAAAACCCCTAATTTAAGCTTAAACATGATACATCATATCGTCCTCCGCTACGAGGGATGTAGCCTCTTGGGGCAGCAGGTGATCACCATGATTGCCAGCTTGGATTTTTTTTCCCTTTCTTCTTGGCTGAGCTTTCCTTTCCTATATATACATACATAAGTGATTCTTAGTAACAAAGATCTTTAATTAATTAAGTTAAAGAAGGGGGGGGGGGGGGGGGGGGGGTGGGTGTTGGTAAAAGGCTGCCTTTTGATGGCGCCTTTGGCTCATTAGTAGTAGAATTAGTACTTATACGTCGGGGTGGGAGGGGTTTGAAGGCTTCTCTCGGACCGTCTTCAACATTAAGTTTTGGCACTTCTTTTTCTTTTTCATAGTTTGGAGTAGGACCTTTAAGATTGAGGAGGTAATTGTATGAATCACACGTAAACTTGTCAAGAGATATTATCGGTGATAGTGCCTCGAATATGTCATCCTCCACAACGCTAGAACTCTCCTCAAACGTCCTCTTCTTAGCTGGGATACTGGCCGTTGTCCTTGCTGGTACAACATTCTTCTCCTGAAGTTTATGTAACTTTATCAATTAGCGAATTATTCCTATATAGCTTTACATACTCAAAAGGAATTACTATGAAAGGTGATTACTATTTCAACAAACCGAGGAAAAAAAAAAGTTACGTATTGTTATTTTTTGTCGTTGTAATTCACAAGCTAACTCACCATGAGTGCTAGAACTAGAGGTGTTGAGCTTAATTGTTTCTCTTAGCGGTTCGAGAGTATAAATCTTTTGGCTCGAGTGTGATTCTAGTTATGCCGTTCGGTATTATAAATAATCTGCTTCAATTTCTTGAGAATATGGAAGTTGTTGGTTTGGTGTGATCACTTTGGCAAGAACTATGTAGTTTTTCCTCACACTTTCAGGAAGGCAATTTTGCAGTAGAAATAGACTTAGTACTAGAGGTGTTGAGCGTAGTATTTTCTCTTGGTGAGCGTAGGCTCTCGATTTTGTTCAGTCATTGGTGATAAGAGACAATACTTCTCTTCATGTTTCCGTTTTCTTGCCTGTTGAAGGTGTTAGAGAGGCAAAATTTGATGGTTTTTGATTGTTTGTTTCTTTTGTTCTGTTTTCAAAAGTTGAAGTGTAGACATTCTTATTCTCTTTCTAGGTTTTTTTCACTAGATTTTACTGACAATATTTTCTATCATGATGTCTATCTTAGAAATTGATTTTCAAAGGCATGGTTTCAACTGCTCATTTTCATTGTAGTTTTTGCATGAGATTTTATTAATTTTTGTTTGTTATTTTTTGTTAGGATTTTTTTCTTCTTTGAGATGCTCTTCGCTCTCTGATATTTTGTAATTTTTCTTGATTTTAATATTACAGAGTTGATGGTTTAATGCGAGATAGGTTAGTAAGTGAATGACAACTTAATTAAGATGTACTAGTTGCAAATATTGAATGTTGATTTCTTGCTTTCGTTTTAAAAATAAGTGCATATGGATATACACTGACAAAAGCAACATGGGTCTAGGGGCTTAAGCCCTCCTCAACTTCTTATTCTTTATATTTTCTTTCTTTATATTTATATATGCGCAGATGTAATGTACCACAATACCCACAATTATAATACAGTATTAATTATTGAATTTTATTTGTTTTTTCGTTGTAGTTATTAGTCCTTTTAACATAAAATATTTTCGTCGGGATAGGATGAAAGTATAAACCTTGCCCGGTTCTTTCAGAGTAAGTAAAGTAATTAGGATATGAAACATGTTTGTTTGCTTACCCGTTGTAATTCCATCCTGCGGGGATAGGATTCGAACTAGCAGTCTTCAAGTCATGAGCCTGATGAGTCAACCAAATCGTCTATCCCGCTGATTAGCTAGGGTTAGGATGTTATCTTCTCATAGCACGAGCTTTCACAGCCCCGTTCTGTAACTTCCCTTATGGGAAGTCCCGCCATTAGTAAATAAATAGTTATCGTAGACCCTAGGAAAAATTTATGACACCTATAGTTCTTATAATGGATTTCTTATTAAAGTATGTAATTTCTCTTCAATTTTTTTAGATGGGTTTGTTGTTTAGTATTCGAACTTTCTCATCTAAACCGTTATCCCGACAAAATCTTTTGTCGAGATAGAATAGGCGGGAAGATCCGTCTATTAAGGATTGGATACAAATAGTGGCATAATTAGTAGAAACTGATATTTATAACAATTTATAGAAACTGATATCAAACACATAGTTGATTTCAGCTAATCCTTATCCCGACATAAAACTTTGTGGGGATGAATAGTGGGGTAATATCTATTATAGATTGTAGGACAAATTTATGAGACTTATTTATTTAACTTCATCAATCACACAGTTCATCTCATCGAATCCTTATGCCGACTAAAATTTTCGTCGAGGTAGAATAGGCGGGAAGACCCGCCATTAAGAATTAGACACAAATGGGTGCATAATTAGTCGGAAATAAACATTAAATGTAAGTTGTAGGACAACTTTATGAGATATTTTTACTTAACTTCATCCAGCACACAATTCTAATTATCATGGAATTCTAATCAAAAAAGAAAAATTTTTAAAGAACTGACTTGCTACATGTACTAACACACTGAAAACATGGTGATAAATTCATGAAATTTTACAACGGATTGTTGAACTGCAAGTATATTATTATTGAGTTCTAGTTAGATATCGATATTTTCCTAAAATTTTCAAACTTCTACAACCCATCTAAGATGAAAGAGACAGAAATTTTGTAGTAGTAATAAAAAATATTTATATCATCATCATCTCAAAATTTGGCCCAAAAGTAAATAAACAAAATTTATCCCAAACAAAACCAGAGACCAACTAATTCTCTTTGATTTTCGTCAATAAACTCAAAGTGGTCATGAGGGTTATACAAAATTTAATTTCTAGTATTTTTGTTTCACAATCTACTGCTCCAATGTCCAAATCTTGTTATGAATTTTATTTCGTTAATTTAATTTTTTGAATGGAAATCTTGTTATATGCATGTTAGTTTTGTGTTTAATCTTAATTTTATTTTAGATCTTTCACTTAATATGTCAATTAACATTGTCTAATAATTTCTTCCTCTTGTTTGGTTATTTTCCAAGGTAGCATAATTACACTTTGAACCAGGCCGTCAATGTGTGTGTTCCGCACTCAGGAGTCAGGCTTAGAAAACAGATTATCAAAAATGGCATAAAATGAACTAAAATTAAATCAGTAAAATAAAACAAGACTCTGATTCATGTATACATACCTCATTTTTTGTTTCTTTGTTGCGAGTGACAGGCACAAAAGTGGGCTCTCTTGCAGGCACAAAAGTGGTTTTGTCCAAGCCTGAGCGTTTCATTTCTCCCTTCATAGTTGAATCCTGAAATCGAGAGAGAGAGAGAGAGAAGAGAGTATATCTTTTGGATGTGATGGTTTTTTAGTGAAAGAGTGGGAGGAGAGAGTGAAAGAGAGAGCGAATAGTTTAAAAAGAGTATTAGAGAGCCTTCGACAAAGGGGCCAATTGCCACTCCTCGTTCATGCATTTGACCAACCACAACTGGTCCTTTTCTGTCATTGTTTTGGTTGTAATTAACTTTTTTTTTTCTTTTTTTAAAATATATATTAATTAACTTACTTTTCCTCAATCATATTTTTATTGTGCTTTTACTTTTCTCTTCCCTCTATATAGTTTTTTATATATCTCTACAGTTTGATACCTTTTATTGCTCTGGCGATGAAATCAAAGCACATTTGCATCTTATGCAAAATTAAAGAGTGGGTATATGGAAGTAAATTTTTTTCCGAGTTTGTGAAGGGCCAATATACAAACAATTTGGAAACAAACTGCCATCATATGTGGTCAAATCCAACATTAATTACTTCAAACATGATGCTAATAAGAAAATGGGGGAAAAATTCGAGCAAACTAATTTCCGCGGTATAGTGAAAAATATGCTTGCATTCATTTATCGAAATAGAAAAAAGACAAACGTTATCTTAAATCCTTTTGACTTCAAGAAGAAAAAGAAAATATTACGTTTACTTGCACCCATGATTGGTAGGATATTAAATGCGGCATTTCGGAATTTTTTTAAAAGCACGCTGGATTGTAGTAGCCAGACATGAAAATTAAAGTACCTAAATGACACTTCCAGCAAAAAAGTAAAAAGTAAATAAAAAGAAAAAAAGAGTACCTGAATTATAAGAATTTAAAAATTTATGCACAATTATAACACAAATTTTGACATTAAACCAAAATGACACAAAAATATAAATAAAGATTATGTCACGATGGTTAAGAGGGAGAATTTATATCATGATAGTTAGAACTAGCTAGCTAGACTTATTCCATGCTCATCAGGAGGATAGTACCAGAAAAACCCCTAATTTAAGCTTAAACATGATACATCATATCGTCCTCCGCTACGAGTGATGTAGCCTCTTGGGGCAGCAGGTGATCACCATGATTGCCAGCTTGGATTTTTTTTCCCTTTCTTCTTGGCTGAGCTTTCCTTTCCTATATATACATACATAAGTGATTCTTAGTAACAAAGATCTTTAATTAATTAAGTTAAAGAAGGGGGGGGGGGGGGGGGGGTGGGTGTTGGTAAAAGGCTGCCTTTTGATGGCGCCTTTGGCTCATTAGTAGTAGAATTAGTACTTATACGGCGGGGTGGGAGGGGTTTGAAGGCTTCTCTCGGACCGTCTTCAACATTCAGTTTTGGCACTTCTTTTTCTTTTTCATAGTTTGGAGTAGGACCTTTAAGATTGAGGAGGTAATTGTATGAATCACACGTAAACTCGTCAAGAGATATTATCGGTGATAGTGCCTCGAATATGTCATCCTCCACAACGCTAGAACTCTCCTCAAACGTCCTCTTCTTAGCTGGCATACTGGCCGTTGTCCTTGCTGGTACAACATTCTTCTCCTGAAGTTTATGTTACTTTATCAATTAGCGAATTATTCCTATATAGCTTTATATACTCAAAAGGAATTACTATGAAAGGTGATTACTATTTCAACAAACCGAGGAAAAAAAAAAGTTACGTATTGTTATTTTTTTCTCGTTGAAATTCACAAGCTAACTCACCATGAGTGCTAGAACTAGAGGTGTTGAGCTTAATTGTTTCTCTTAGCGGTCCGAGAGTATAAATCTTTTGGCTCGAGTGTGATTCTAGTTATGCCGTTCGTTTTTATAAATAATCTGCTTCAATTTCTTGAGAATATGGAAGTTGTTGGATTGGTGTGATCACTTTGGCAAGAACTATGTAGTTTTTCCTCACACTTTCAGGAAGGCAATTTTGCAGTAGAAATAGACTTGGTACTAGAGGTGTTGAGCGTAGTAGTTTCTCTTGGTGAGCGTAGGCTCTCGATTTTGTTCAGTCATTGGTGATAAGAGACAATACTTCTCTTCATGCTTCCGTTTTCCCGCCTGTTGAAGATGTTAAAGAGGCAAAATTTTGATGGTTTTTGATTGTTTGTTGCTTTTGTTATGTTTTCAAAAGTTGAAGTGTAGACATTCTTATTCTCTTTCTAGGTCTTTTTCACTAGATTTTACTGACAATATTTTCTATCATGATGTCTATCTTAGAAATTGATTTTCAAAGGCGTGGTTTCAACTGCTCATTTTCGTTGTAGTTTTTGCATGAGATTTTATTAATTTTTGTTTGTTATTTTTTGTTAGGATTTTTTTTTCTTCTTTGAGATGTTCTTCCCTCTTGGATATTTTGTAATTTTTCTTGATCTTAATATTACAAAGTTGATGGTTTAATGCGAGATAGGTTAGTTGCAAATATTGAATGTTGATTTCTTGCTTTCGTTTTAAAAATATCTGCATATGGGTATACACTGACAAAGGCAACATGGGTCTAGGGAGCTTAAGCCCTCCTCAACTTCTTATTCTTTATATTTTCTTTCTTTATATTTATACATGCACAGATGTAATGTACCACAATACCTACAATTATAATGCAGTAATAATTATTGAAATTTACTAGATTTTTGTTGTAGTTATTAGTCCTTCTAACATAAAATATTTTCTTCGGGATAGGATATATGGGAAGTCCCGCCATTAGGAAATAATTAGTTATCGAAGACCCTAGGAAAATTTTATGACACCTATAGTTCTTATAATGGATTTCTTATTAAAGTACGTAATTTCTCTTGAATTTTTTTGTTGAGAATCTTTGTTACATGGGTTTGTTGTTTAGTATTCGAACTTTCTTATCTAAACCGTTATCCCGACAAAATCTTTTGTCGTGATAGAATAGGCGGGAAGACCCATTTATGTTAAGGATTAGATACAAATAGTGACATAATTAGTAAAAACTGATATCTATAATAGTTTATAGGACAGATTTATGAGACTTCCTTACTTAACTTCATCAAGCACATAGTTGATCTCAGCTAATTCTTATCCCCACAAAAATTTTTGTCGGGATGAATAGGCAGGGTAATATCTATTATAGATTGTAGGACAAATTTACGAGACTTAGTTATTTAACTTCATCAATCACACAGTTCATCATCGAATCCTTATGCCTACAAAAATTTTCGTCGAGTTAGAATAGGCGGGAAGACCCGCCATTAAGAAGTAGACACAAATGGGGGCATAATTAGTAGGAAATAAATATTAAATGTAAGTTGTAGGACAACCTTATGAGATATTTTTACTTAACTTCATCCAGCACACAATTCTAATCATCATGGAATTCTAATAAAAAAAGAAAAAAAATTTATTATTTGTTTTGTTCTATATATGAATCCTTAAGTACAACTTTAACCAATTCATTTTCCGTAATTTCAAGATAAGTATGGGTGCAAAATATTACTCTAGTTAGAAAGAAGGAGATCACAAAGAGCCCAGTAGAAATGTGTGCGTGTGTCTATATATATATATATATATATACATACATATATATATAAAGGATGGGAGGGAACAACTAGCACCAGAAGAGCTAGCACATCTCAGTTAGATTCACATCTACATATAACCGAATTCTACTTTAAGTTCAGTACTGTAAATGTTTGAACTAAAATAAACAGTAACCACTTACAAAGAAAGTTACCCAAACAACTGAAAACAACAAATTGATGTAACCAAGAACAAGCAGAATCTCCGACTATAAGAAACAGCGGAAATCATGTTTTGAAAACCATATTCTTTGTTTAAAAAAAAAAAAAAAGACAAACCATATTCTTTGTTAGACCTCATTAACGCATACACACACACATACATATACACACGCATATATAGTTACCAAACCTTTAGCTTTGATGGATTTGTGATGATCATTTGCCAAACACATGAAGAGCATTAACCGAGAGCATGAGTTTAATCAAATTAAGGTCTGCCCGCTGGAACAATTTTGTAGATTGGATAATGTTCTTTCAATTAAATGCCCCATTCTTGTGGCCTTTTGTTTCTTATAGAGATGTTTTAGGTTTGCCTTGTGTTTTAGGTTTGCCTCTTTGTATGTTAAATTTCGTGACTTGTTGCACTCTCGTTTGTTAATTATAGATGCGTTCTCATCAGAAAAGTAATGCATTTCTCTTCTGGAAACTAAATAACTTGCTCTAGAAAACTTTTGTGGTTGCAACTCTAAATAGAAAAGAAAAGGTTCTAGCATTTTTAGACAAGAAAAGAAGAGCAGGAAAAAAAAACATAGTACTAATATTAAGGGATGTGAAGAGAGTAACAACATTTTGAATTTTTTTCTCTTCTACTATATATATCTATTTTTGACAAACTTAATATGGCAAAATGAGTAACAACATTTTGAATTTTTTTTTGTTCAAGTGATTATTTGTTGAGGCTGAAAAAATAGACAACAGTTTATCACATCAATCTAGGTAAACTATTGGTGCAGAAGGATTCTTTGCTATTTTACCATTAAAAATGCTTAATGACTTCCACAGTGTTGGGTCTCTCGTGGATCTCATAATAATTTGAACTCCTTTTGTATGTATTAAGATCTGTACGAGTCATAAGCAAGAGAACGTCCTAATTGTCATGGCCACGACCGGAATAAAAACTTCCTAGCTATTAGAAATAGAACAAAATCCAAAAGGATTAAAATCATTAAAGTCATATTTCTGTATAGCCACCAGAAATTTCCCAAGTACAATATAGCCAACAAATTATGCAGCTCCAAATTAATTGTCTCCTAGACTTATCATGTCACGATGGCTTTAAATGTACTATAAGTCTTTACGGAAGTCGATAGCAATTTCAAACAAGCTAGAATTTGCTAGCCAGAGTCATTCCATGCTCAAGAGGATAGTACCATAAACAACCCTAATTTATAAGCTTAAACTTGAATACCCTGAAATCATAATAAACTGGAACATCGAAAAGCTCGCCGTCCTTTGGAATGGCCGATAAAGCCTCCTGTGCCTGCAGGTTGCCATGATTGGTAGCTTTGATCTTTTTCCCTTCCCTTTTTTCCGAGCTTTCCTCAGCCGATCTCTTCTTTTTAGCTGCTTCACATAGGTACATGAAAATGATTCTAATTAGTAACAAATATCATTAAGGGGATTAAAAAAACATCAAATTAACTTTTTAAAAAAAGGACACCTTTTGGTATTGGCTTTGGCTGAGGAGTAGTAGAATTAGTACTTCTAGCACGGGGTAGGAGGGTACGCAGAACCTCTTCGGCATTCGATTCTAACAAGTCTTCAACATCTGCTTCATAGTTGGGAGGAGGATAGTTAAGATTGGGGAGGTTATTGCGTGAATCACGCAAAGACTCTTCTTCGACAGACGTTATTGGTGCTGCTGCTTCTTCATATATGTCGTTTTCCAAAGGGATAAAAACAATGCTAGAACTTTCCTCAAACGTCCTCTTCTCAGCTGGGGTAGTACTGGTCGTTGGCTTTGCTGATTCAACATTTTTCAGCGGAAATTTTTGTAACTTCATTAACCGGAAAAATTCCTATATATCTTATACACTCAAAAGGAATAACTATTATGATTAGTATTTCAACAATACCATGCAAAGGAAAGTACATTTTGTTTTGTTTTGTTTTGTTTTTTTTTTTTTGTTGTATAGTAATTAACAAGCTAATTCACCATAAATTGCTACTAGAGGTGTTGAGCTTAACAATTTCTCTTCGTGGTCCGGGAGTATAAATGGCATAATATTTGGGTCGAGTGTGATTCTAGTTATGTTGTTCGGTTTTACCAAAAATCTCTACTTTGGTTCCTTGGAAATATAGAAATCGTTGGTTTCGTGTGATCTCTTTGACAAAAACTGTTAATGTATCCCTCTTCCATATTTTCTTTTGTATTATGTTTTCAAGTGATTGTAGGCATTTCTTTTCTCTCACTATTTTTTTTTTCAATGGATTTTACTGACAAGATTTTCAATTATGATGTTTATCTTAGATATTGATTTTCAAAGACATTTCGACTGCTCCTTTATATCAGTTTTGCATGAGGTTTTATTCATTTTGTTTGTTGTTTTCTGTCGGGGTGTTTTTTCTTGTTTGGGATGATCTTTTTCTCGGATATTTTGTAATTTTTCTTCATTTTAGTATTACGGAGTTGATGGTTTAGTGTGAGGTATAGGATGATCAGTGGTTGACAACCTAACTAAGATGCACGTACTAGTTGTCATTGATGTTAATTACTTGCTCTAATTATATATTTAGACAGATAGATATACCACATGCCTACAATAATACAGTAATGATTGAACTTAAATAAACTCTTGTTCTAGTTATTAACCCTTCTAACAAGAATTCCTGACATCGTCAAAATATATATAAATATATATGTTAACTCACCGTGGATTGCACTGGCCATTTGTCTCTGGTTGCTTTGTTCGAACGCCTTGGAATAATCCCATACTTTTGGAACCTATAAACATCGGACAGTGTTCGACCCTTGATGGTATTATCTATCTTATGTGTAAAGTTCTGCAGGAAAACGAATATATACGTACATATGAGATATAGCTAAAGTAATATGTAAACTTCCATGATTCACAACACTAGTAATAAGATAACAATTTTAGAGAGAGATTTACATCTAAATATAATGACATGCTCAACTTTCTCAGCAATATAGATTAATTATTATATGATCTTTCAATCATCAAATTTTCAAAAATGATGAAATTTGATTAACATTCATACTCCTGAAACTTATTACCCGCAGTATATTTAGAGAAACATATATATAGAATTGTCTCTAAAAACACACACTTGTGTGTGTATATATATATGATGAGAAAATAACTAGTATCAAAATTGTCTATAATCTCAAGTAGATTGATGCTTACTAGATATCTTTTTTCAGTAAAACACCCTACTTATAAATTAGACAACTTAAAAGTTGCAAGAAAGTCTAAAAATTAAGACAACACCCGAAAAGACAAAAAGTACCCAAATTGAAATGTAGATACAATTAGAAACATACATTACTAACAGTAACACAATATGAAGCAGACTTTAACGTTAGGAACCATTGAAACCGTATTTTTTAAAAATCAAAGTCGCTGATAGACATCATCAAAAACTTTACAGGTAAAACTGAGTCTGAAAAAAACCTTATGAAGGAAAATGAGTATATATTGTAAAATATAGAGATACACATATATAACAAAAGATGGCATAGCTCTTGAGTGGTCTCTAGGTTAAGTAGCTGTGATATAGTACTTACGTAATCATATCTTTTACTATTTGTGCGCTGTTTTGGCGAAATGTCCCAGTTTTGAACCCAATCGGTGGTCTTCTCTAATAGAGCAACCTTTTCTTTACCTGATTTATTCCGTTCATCGAGTGCTGTATATGGTCTTGACCAACCCTTCACATCCAAAGAAATACAATAATATACATATATATATAGCATGACCAAAGCATTAGATAGTCATGCATAACTAGTGATCTGAAATTTCACATGTATATATAGAGAATTCACAGACATTCACACACTATATCGTTATACTTATCATCTGCGTACTCAATGGTGGAACCAATTTTCTAATTCAGCGGAAGCGTATTTATCCTCTTGTATATGTCTAATGAATTTTTAAGATAAATAGTAACGTGTTTAGTCAGAGCTGACATGAAATAATTAATTTTGAGTATGGATAAACTCAAAGATAAAGGTGTTATACTGTTACTTTAAAATTTTAAAAATTTTTATGTTTTGTCTACACTCAAAAAGTGGTTATTCCCTTATAAGCTTCTACTAATCTTTACTCTTTAATCTTTTCTCAATTATCCTAAAATCTTATTGATACATGTATGCCATCGCTGAAGCAAAAAGCTGGCTCCACCATTGAGCAAACTGAAAAAAAATCATCAAAATTAAAAACAAATTAAAAATAAAAAAGGGGAAAGTCCGCCCTACTCATTCAAGCATATCTCCGCCTGATCACTAGGCTGGATATAGTTAGGTACATGTAGACATATATATAAATGTGTGTGCATATCTATATATATTTATGGTTCAAAAATGTTATTGATCTATTTTTTTAGCTGAAAATATGATTTATCCATTTTGAATTAATTTTCTGATCACTTTGACATAAAATCTAGCTGGGGTACCAACATATTTGGCTGGTGGCTCAATTGTCTAAATATTTGGCAATATTCATTTCATCGCAAACAAATATGTATATATACATGAATACACATACCATACTCTTTGCCAATACACACACACACACACACACACCCACACGCATACCTGACTATATCTCATGGTTGCACTATCTGGCAGCATGTAAGACAATGGCGTTGCGTTGTGAATCCTTTGGGTTGTCTTCCTCTTCATCTTCTCTTTTGTTTCGGTGGATGACCGATGCTCTTCTAACTGCAATGCATTTTATAGATTCGATATATGTATGCATCCTTATATAAGCACAACAACCAATTCACTTTCCATATTTTCAAGATAGTTATGGGTGAAGAATATTACTATAGTTAGAAAGAAGGGGATCAGAAATAGGCTAATAGAAATGTGTATAATATATATATATATATATATATATGTATATAATGGATGAAAAGGGAACAACTAGCATCAAAATGGACTAGCACATCTCAGTGTCTCAGTTCGATTGACACCCACATACAACCGCATTCCACTTAAAGCTCATATCTCATATTATAAATTAGAAAAGAGAAAAATTACGTAAATCTCTGAAACTGAAATATACAATAACCACTTACAATGAAAATTACCCAAGCGACTGAAAACAACAAATTGATGTAATCAAGAACAAGCGGAATCTTCCACTACAAGAAACAGTGGGAAATCATGTTTTGAAAACCATGTTCTTTGATAGACCTCATTAACACATGCATACATGCATAGTTACCAAACCTTTAGCTTTGATGGGATTGTGATGATCATTTGCCAAACATAGTTGAAGAGCATTAACCCGAGAGCATGAGTTTAATCAAATTAAGGTATGCCCGCTGGAACAAGTTTGCAGATTGGCTAATGTTCTTTCAATGAAATGCCACGTTTGTGTCCTTTTGTTAATTATAGAGATGTTTTAGGTTTGCCTCATTCTATGTTAAATTTCGTGACTAGTTGCACTCTCGTTTGTTAATTATAGATGCGTTCTCATCAGAAAAGAAATGCATTTCTCTTCTGGAAACTAAATAAATTGCTTTAGAAAACTTTTGGGATTGCAACTCAAAGAAAAGAAAAGGTTCTAGCATTTTTAGACAAGAAAAGAAGAGCAGGAAAAAAAATTACAGCACTGATATTAAGGGATGTGAAGAGAGTTTTTAATCTTGTTGGCAAACTCAATCATGGGTGATTTAATTTTGTAATATGATACATTAGTGGCTATTACTAATAACGTGTTCAAATAGAATATGACAGGATATATATAAAGAAACAAGTCGCTATCTTATACAAGTTATATACATGAAACTGAATCCAAGAGGGAAAAAATAAGGGGAAAATATAGATGAAATTTTAAAAGGAAAAAAAAAACTATATATGATATTTCGATTTAGCAAAAGTTAGAATTTAGATTAGCATGCATGACCATGTATTCCATATACATGCATATACACACACACACACAATATTCAAGAATGCTGTTAACGACGTACTACCTTAGATTATGAAAACATTAAAATCTAATGAACTTTCAAAAAACATTAAGACTTCAAGACTTAATTAATCTCTCGACGCTTCAAATGAAAGAAGAGATCTATACACCTCATCGAACTCTTTTATAATTGTCATCTTATGTTTTAATCGACAGCACTCTTTTAGTTTTGCTAGTACTTTACTCTTCTCCATCTCACACTCAAACTTAACTTATACCACTTAATTTTAGTAGGAGCCCTTGGAGGAATTTTTTCTAAATAAAACTTATCTCTATGCTAGTGAACTCATGAATATTAGTTGGGTTTTGATGGTTTCATGCAGAAAAAGAAAGAAAGAGAAGGCCTGGGGTGCTAAAGCTCCCCCTCAACTTTTTTAGTAAAAATGCCCCAAATATATTGTTGTAGTGGATTTCTTATTTAAGTATGTAATCTCCCCCAAAATCTTTTGTTGAGAGTTTTTGTTGTAAGGGTTTGTTGTTTAGTATACGAATTTCTTCATCTCATCTAACCCCTATCCTGACAAAAATTTTCGTCTGAGATAGAATAGGTGGGAAGACCCACCACTAAGAATTAGACACACAAATATTGGAAGCATATAATTAATTAGTAGGAAACAAATATTTACTATAAAATTTTAGGACAACTTCATGTGACCTTTTCACTTAACTTGTTAAGCAACTTAGCCTGTCGAGCACACAGTTCTTCTCATTTAATCCCTATCCCCGATAAAAAAATTTCGTCGAGATAGAATAGGCGGGAAGTCTCGACATTAAAAATTAAATATACAAATGGCGGTATAATTAATAGGTATATATTTTAAATTATAGGACAAATGTATGAGACTTTTTTAACCTAACTTCATAGAGTACACAGTTCTAATTGTCATGAAGTTCTAACTAAATACGAAAATTTTTAAAGAATTTACTTGCAATATACTAACAATCTGAAAACATCATGATAAATTCCTGAAATTTTTACAACGGAGTTTTGAACCGCATATATATATTGCTATTGAGTTCAGTTAAATAACAAAATTTTCCTAAATTTTTGAAACTTCTAACAACCTATCTAAGATGTAGAAGGCAGAAATTTTGTAGCACTAACAAAAAAAAAAAAAGAAAAAAAGAGTACTATCACATCATCTTAAAATTGACCTATAAGTAAATAAAGAAAAACTTTTACCCCAAACAACGCCAAACACTAACTTTTTTTTTTTTTTGGTCAATAAACTCAAGTGGTCAGGACGATTATACAAAATTAGTTTCTAGTTTGTTTCCATCACCGATAACCCCAATTTCACAATATACTGCTCCAATGTCTAAATTTTTTTTTTTTTTTTGATTCGGAAGATCTCGTTCTGCATGTTAGGCCTTGTGTTTTATCTTTTGCTTTCAGATCTTTCACTTAAAATTTCTATGAATATTATCTAATAATTTCTTTTTCTTGTTTGGTTATTTCCAAGGTAGCATCCGCACTTTGAGGCAAGCCGTGGCTAGAAAACAGATTATCAAAATTGCCACTAAATAAACTCAAACAAATCAGATTAAAAAACAAAAAAAAAAGGACCAAGATTTATGTATATATATACCCCATTTTTTGTTTCTCTGATTTGAGTGACAGAAGAAAGCTGCATCCGATCCGCACAAAACCCGTCTCGCCGACGATCGGGCTCCCTTGGCACAAAAGTGGTTTTGTCCAAGCCTAAGTAATTCATTTCTACCTTCTTGGATGGACCCTGAAACCTAGAGAGAGTGAGAGAGAGAAAATATCTTTTTGGATGTGATGGCTTTTGAGTGAGAGGAGAGAGAGAGAGAGAGAGAGAGGAGTTGCAAAAGAGTGAAAGAGAGTCTTAGACAAAGGAACCAATAGTCACTCCCCGTTCATTCATATGACCAACCACAAAGTGTCCTTTTCTGTGATTGTAATTTACGTTTTTTTTTTTCCTTTCCTATATATATATATATATATATATATTAATTAACTTACTTTTCTTCAATTATCTTTTTGTTGTGTTTTTCCTCATCTCTTCCCTCAATATGTGGTAGTTTATATCTATTGTTTGATACCTTTCACTGCTTTCGCGATGAAAACAAAGCACATTTGCATTGTATGCAAAATTAAAGAGTGGTTATACGGAAATAAAAATTTTTCCCAAATTTTGAAGGGCCGATATACAAATTATAATTTCGAAATAATTAACTGCTAATAAATGGGGGTTAAATCCTGCAATAATTACTTTATATATAAGTATATACATATTTTATAAGCCAGTCTAATGAAAGCATAGATATGATGTTAATAAACAAAGGTGTGATTCGAGCAAATTAATTTCTGTAGTGGAAAAGGCTGCAATATTCATTTATCGAAATAGAAAAAAAGAAAAAAATGTAACGTTCCATACTTTTTACCTCAAGAGAATAAATGTTGCGTTTCTGATTGGAGCTTTGGTAGGATATTAAATTCCGCATTTGGGCTTTTTTTTCTTTTTTTGAGGCATAGTACGTATTAGGATAGGGTGGTTCTATAAACTTTTCATTTTTCTTTAGCTATTCCTACAATTGCAAACATTTATGAAGCTCATCTCTTAAAAAGAAAATTGGTAAAGCACAAACTTAGGCAGGCTTGATATTAGGTGGAAAACAAAGATTATTGCTGTTAATTAGTAATTTAATTTACACGCACATGAAAAAACGATAATTAGTAATGAACATTTCAATTTTTATCAAGCAACTCTTTGTTCTGGTTCTTTTTTTCTTTGAAATAGTTTGGGATCTTTCATTTAGATTCTGAAGAGGATTGAACATAACGCTAAGGGAAAGAAGACGAAAAAGCGAGACTTTTTTTTTTTTTTTTTTGCTTGCTATAAAGTCGTTTTCATTCTTGGTGGTAGAGTCCATCAATTTTGTATGTGGATATCCATCATTCATAATCATTATATGTCAATCCTATGCGGTTCCTATGAAATCCTAAAGTGTTTCTAACAACATATCACACTCCTTATTTCATTTATTTTAAAAGAAATTATAAACTTCTGCACTATATCTATTTTTGACAAACTTATATAGCAAAATGAGTAACAATATTTTGAATTTTTTTTTTCTTAAGTGGTTATTTTGTGTGGCTGAAAAATTGACACCAGTTCATCACATCAATCTTGGTAAACGATTGGTGCAGAAGGATTCTTTACTATTTCACCATCAGAAATGCTTTAGGACTCCGCGATGGCTCCATATACTCAGTGTTGAGTCTCTCGTGGACGTCATTATTAATTTGAACCCCTTTTGTGTGTGTTAAGATCCCTATATGAGTCTCCCAGAAACTAGTCATTATCAATATAACGTGCTTTTTTTCGTGGCCACGACCGGAATAAAAACTTCTATAGAAATACAACAAAATCCAAAAAGATTAAAATCATTAAAATCATGGTTCTCCATAGCCACCAGAAATTTCCGAAGTATATTACGGCGAACAAATTATGCATATACAAATAAATAGCTAGCAAGTCACTTAGACTTTATATGTCATGATGGCTTTAATATATAAACTAGGAGTCTCTACGGAAGTCGATAGCAAATTAAAACAAGCTAGAATTAGCTAGCTAGAGTCATTAATCCATGCTCAGGACGATAGTACAATAAACAACCCTAATTTAAGCTTAAACATGAATACGCTTTACACTGAAATCATAATAAACCAGAACATCATAAAGATGGCCATCCTTTGGTATGGCTGATATAGCCTCCTGTGCCAGCCGGTTGCCATGATCGGTAGCTTTGATTTTTTCCCTTCCCTTTTTTCCAAGCTTTCCTCAGCCGATCTCTTCTTTTTACATTCTTCACATAGGTACATGAAATGATTCTAATTAGTAACAAATATCATCAAGGGGATAAAAAAAAAATCTTCAAATTAACTAAAAAAAAAAAAGACACCTTTTGGTATTGGCTTTGGCTGAGGCGTAGTAGAATTAGTACTTCTAGCATGGGGTAGGAGGGTACGCAGAACCTCTTCGACATTCGATTCTAACAAGTCTTCAACATCTGCTTCATAGTTGGGAGGAGGATAGTTAAGATTGAGAAGGTTATTGTGTGAATCACGCAAAGACTCTTCTTCGACAGACGTTATTGGTGCTGCTTCTTCTTCATATATGTCGTTTTCCGAAGGGATAAAAACAATGCTAGAACTCTCCTCAAACGTCCTCTTCTCAGCTGGGTTAGTACTGGTAGTTGGCTTTGCTGGTTCAACATTTTTCAGCTGAAATTTTTGTAACTTCATTAACCGGCGAAAAATTCCTATATATCTTATACACTCAAAAGGAATAACTATGAAAATGTTACGACTAGTATTTCAACAAAACCATGCAAAGGAAAGTGCATTTTGTTATTGTTATTTTTTGTATAGTAATTAACAAGCTAATGCACCATAAATTGCTACTAGAGGTGTTGGGCTTAACAATTTCTCTTCGTGGTCCGGGAGTATAAATGGCATAATCTTTGGGTCTAGTGTGATTCTAGTTATGTTGTTCGGCTTTACAAAAAATCTCTACTTTGGTTCCTTGGAAATATAGAAATCGTTGGTTTCTTGTGATCTCTTTGACAAAAACTCTTACTGTAGTTTGTTTCTCACATTTCACGAAGGGCAATTTTGCACTAGATATGGACTTTTTTATTTTTTTATTTTTTTTGGTAACAGCGCTAGATGTGGATTTACTACTAGAGGTGTTGAGATTAATAATGTCTCTTATGTGATCTAGGTTCTAGTTTTTCATTCAGTCCCTGGTGATAAGAGACAATATTTCTCTTCCATATTTTCGTTTTTCTGCTCGTTGAGGATATTGGATAGGTGAATTTCGACGGGTTTTTATCTTTTCTGACTGTGTGTTTCTTTTGTATTATGTTTTCAAGTAAATTGCAGATATTTCTTTTCTCTTGCATGAGGTTTTATTCATTTTGTTCGTTATTTTTTGTCGGGGCGTTTTTTCTTGTTTGGGATGATCTTTTTCTCGGATATTTTGTAATTTTTCTTCATTTTAGTATTACGGAGTTGATGGTTTAGTGTGAGATATAGGATGATATCGGTGGGTGACAACCTAACTAAGATGTAGGTACTAGTTGTCATTGATATAAATTACTTGCTCTGATTATATATTTACACAGATAGATATACCACATGCCTACAATTATAATACAGTAATAATTGAACTTAAATAAACTCTTGTTCTAGTTATTAACCCTTCTAACAAGAATTCCGGACATCGTCAAAATATATATAAATATATATGTTAACTCACCGGGATTTCACTGGCCATTTGTCTCTGGTTGCTTTGTTCGAACGCTTTGGAATAGTCCCATACTTTTGGAACCTATAAATTCGACCCTTGATGGTATTATCTATATTATGTGTAAAGTTCTGCAGGAAAACGAATATATACACATATGAGATATAGCTAGATTTGCATGTACTTTGATGGGCTAAAGTAATATGTAAACTTCCATGATTCACAACACTAGTAATAAGATAACAATTTTATTAGAGAGAGATTTATATCTAAATATGAAGACATGCTCAGCTTTCTCAACAATATAGATTAATTATTATATGATCTTTCAATCATCAAATTTTCAAAAATGATGAAATTTGAATAACATTCGTCTCCTAAAACTTATTACCCGCAGTATGTTTAGAGAAACATATATATAGAATTGTGTCTAAAAACACACACACTTGCGTATGTGTATGTGTGTACATATATATGATGAGAAAATAACTGGTATCAAAATTATCTTATACATCTCAAGTAGATTGACGCTTACTAGATATCTTTTTTCAGTTAAACACCCAACTTATAAATTAGATAACATAAAAGTTACAAGAAAGTCTAAAAATTAAGAAAACACCCCAAAAGACAAAAAGTACCCAAATTGAAATGTGGATACAATTAGAAACATACATCACTAACAGTAACACAATGAAGCAGATACAATTAGAAACAACTGAAACCGTATTTTTAAAAGTCAAAAAGTCGCTGATAGACATCATATCAAAAACTTTACAAGCAAAACTGAGTCGAAAAAACCTTATACAGGAAAACGAGTATATGTATGTATAATATATAGATACACATATATATAACAGAAGATGGCATAGCTGTTGAGTGGTCTCTAGGTTAAGTATGATATAGTACTCACGTAATCATATCTTTTACTATATTTGTGGGCTGTTTTGGCGAAATGTCCCAGTTTTGAATCCAATCGGTGGTCTTCTCTAATAGAGCAACCTTTTCCTCACCTGATTTATTCCGTTCATCGAGTGCTGTGTATTGTCTTGACCAACCCTTCACATCCAAAGAAATACAATAATATACATGATATATATAAGTATAGCATGACTAATGCATTAGGTAGTCATGCATAACTAGTGATCTGAAATTTCACATACATAGAGAATCGACATACATTTACAAACTATATACTTATACTTATTATTTACGGACTCAATGGTAGAACCAACTTTCTAATTCAGCGGAGGCGTATTTATCCTTTTGTATATGTCTAATGACTTTTTAGGACAAATAGTAAAATGTTTAGTCAGAACTGACATGAAATAATTAATTGAGTGTGGATAAATTCAAAGATGAAGGTGTTTACACTGTTATATTAAAAATTTTAAAATTTTTCTGTTTTGTCCAAACTCAAAAGTGGTTATTTCCATATAAGCATCTACTAATCTTTACTCTTTAATCTTGTCTCAATTATCCTAAAAACTTATTGATCTATGCGCGCCATCACTCAAATAAAAAGCTGACTCCACCATGGAGCAAACTGAAAAAAATCATCAAAATTAAATAAAAAAAAAAAAAAAAAAAAGCGAATTCCGCCCTACTCATTCATGCATATCTCCGCCTGATCACTAGGCTGGATATAGTTAGGTACATGCAGACATATATATATATATATATATATATATATATAGGTTCAAAAATATTATTGATCCATTTTTTTGGCTGAATACATGATTTATCTATTTGAATTAATTTTCTGATCACTTTGACATAAAATCTAGCTGGGGTACCAACACATTTGGCTTGTGGCTCAATTGTCTAAATATTTGGCAATATCCATTTCATAGCAAACAAATATATAAATATACATGAATACACATACCATACTATTTGCCAACACACACACACGCATACCTTACTATATCTCATGGTTGCACTATCTGGCAGCATGTAAGATAATGGTGTTGCGTAGTGAATCCTTTGGGTTGTCTTCCTCTTCATCTTCTCTTTTGTTTCGGTGGATGACCGCTGCTCTTCTAACTGCAATGCATTTTATAGATTTGTTATAAATATGAATCCAAGCACAACAACCAATTCAGTTTCCGTAATTTCAAGATAGTCATGTTTGAAGAATATTACTATAGTTAGAAAGAAGGGGATCAGAAATAGGCTAATAGAAATGTGTATAACATATATATGTATATAATGGATAAGAGAGAACAACCAGCATCAGAAAAGATTTAGCACATCTCAGCATCTCAGTTTGTTTGACACCCACATACAACCGCATTCCACTTTAAGCTCATAACTCATATTATTAATTAGAAAAGACAAAAAATTATGTAAATATCTGGAACTGAAATAAAAAGTAACCACTTAAAATGAAAATTACCCGAACAACTGAAAACAACAAATTGATCATGAAATCAAGGACAAGCGGAATCTTTCACTACAAGAAACAATGGAAACCATGTTTTGAAAACCATACTCTTTGATAGACCTCATTAACACATACACACATGCATACACACATACATTCACAGGTACCAAACTTTTAGCTTTGATCGATTTTTTATAATCATTTGCCAAACATAATTGAAGATCATTAACAGATAATTACAAACTATATACTTATACTTATTATTTGCGGACTCAATGGTAGAACCAACTTTCTAATTCAGCGGAGGCGTATTTATCCTCTTGTATATGTCTAATGACTTTTTAGGACAAATAGTAAAATGTTTAGTAAGAACTGACGTGAAATAATTAATTGAGTGTTGATAAACTCAAAGATGAAGGTGTTTACACTGTTATGTTAAAAATTTTAAAATTTTTCTGTTTTGTCCAAACTCAAAAGTGGTTATTTCCATATAAGCATCTACTAATCTTTACTCTTTAATCTTTTCTCAATTATCCTAAAAACTTATTGATCCATGCACGCCATCACTAAAGTAAAAAGCTGACTCCACCATGGAGCAAACTGAAAATTAAAAATCATCAAAATTAAAATAAAAATAAAAAAAAAAAGCGAATTCCGACTACTCATTCATGCATATCTCCGCCTGATCACTAGGCTGGATATAGTTAGGTACATGCAGACATACATATATATATATATATATATATATAGGTTCAAAAATATTATTGATCCATTTTTTTGGCTGAAAACATGATTTATCTATTTGAATTAATTTTCTGATCACTTTGACATAAAATCTAGCTGGGGTACCGACACATTTGGCTTGTGGCTCAATTGTCTAAATATTTGGCAATATCCATTTCATAGCAAACAAATATATAAATATACATGAATACACATGTGACGACCCGCCTTGCACAGGCCGTCACTACTTGACTTAACTTACTTAACTTACTTGAACTTAAACTTGTTTTATCCCATTTTTCATCATAAAATAGTGGGGATTTTTTTTTTTTTTATAATAATAGCGGAAGCATTATACTTAGAAATATTTACATACACTCATACACAAATAAAATAACTGTTTGTTTTCTCAAAATAGATATATTAATTAATTCCTTTTGAGTTGTGAATCCCAACCCGTTCATCATTTCACCGCCACCGGCTTTACCCGCCACCATGCAGTCAATTCAAGACAGGCTGTTTACCTACAGCATAAACTTCAAACAATGAGCGAAAGCTCAGCAAGTACAACTCCTATACCGCAAACCAAATACACGAAACATACATGACCTTTTTCATGAAATCATAAACATAGCATCGTATCATCTTAAACATGAAAACATATCATGGCATCGTATCATCGATTTCTTCATCTTATACATGAAAACATAACATAGCATCATATCATCGATTTCTTCATCTTAAACATGAAATTCTGTCGTGAAATGCATGAACCGTTTATGTCCAATTATGCTTGCTTTCTTGTATCACACTTTATCTTGTTGATTTTTACTTGTGGGCCCGTTAACTTGATGTGTATGTACCCGGCGCGCAGCTTAAGGAACTTACCTAAGCTTTCGACCCGATCGTCATCAGGGGGCACAACACTGGCTCTTGTGGCCTTTTCTCAAACATTCTGTTTGTAAGTCTTTCTTGACATCTTTTCACTTGGTAGATTAGTGAGCATACTTATATGATGTCTCCTAATCTCATGTTTTATCAATGCATAGACAGTCGTACCTTTTTTCACGTAAGCATGATAACAATACTTAAACATTCATCGTACAGTAAACATATTGCAACCATCGAGCAAATCATCAAATAACACTTAAACAGTGTAAAGCAAACATGTTAAGAAAACATACAACTTTAGCCTATGCTGTAGGCGGCGTTGTACTTACTTTATCTTTGTTGTTCGCGTGATCGACTTTCCTTTCCCGAGCACGCTCGCAGATCACCTCCTGCCCATGGACGTTTACACGTGAGGTCTCTATTCTAAGATCGATTAATGTCGGATTAAACCAACATAAATATTTTTCGGTTATAAGACCCTCTTCTAATACAAGCGAAGGGGTCACACGGCGTAACCCACAACGGAAATATTAATTAATTACGGGTTCATGTAGAGAATCATAATCTTAACTTAACCTCAATCCGCATGATTAACTCAGGGCTTGGGCAAGGCCCTAGTAACTCGAAATAATTTTTCGGCTACTAACGCTGTATCTTATTCATTTTAATCTTGAAAACCTTGAACTTGTTTAAGATGTCATTTTTCTTGTTTATTTACGTAAGTTTGGTGAATAGCACCCAAACTTGTCTTGAAAATTACAAAACACTTGAAAACATTTCTATAAAACATTCAGGGATCGAAAACTGCCTTTGGAACGGTTTTCGGGTTTGAAAATGATGTTTGCAAGTTGGAAAACGTTTTTTCCTAGTCATTGTCTAGAAAATCCCGTGCATGAGATTTTGCTCACTGCGCGGATTTTGTTTGAAAATTCATAACTTAAAATGTAAAACGAATTTGGAAACACTTTCTTCACGAAAGTTATAGCTAACAAAAAGATCTAAAACTTTTATGTTTTGAACATTTTCTGATTCTGGCTCAGTTGATACCAGTTTTTGTTTGAACACATGTGAATCGTTGGAACCTGGTCACCCTGACCAGTTCTCGGTTTTTCTTCAAAACAAAGGCCATTGAAGCCTTATTTTTAAAATCTGTCCGCGTTGCCCCCTAGGAAATACCCTAACGAACAACTTTAGTGTTTTAAGTTTTTACCCATTCGGCCTCTAAGGACCTGTAAATCCTACTTTTCCGAGCTGCCGGGTGTTGGACCCGAGAGCAGTTTTGGTGTTAGTCCAAATTTTACGTCCCTATACGTTGCTCTAGCTCGACCGCCCAATGCGGGACCTAATAACACATGCACGTCTTCTAACGTCCCTCATACACATAAAATTTTAAATCCCGTGCTTCGGATTCAACTCAAGGCCGAGACCCTCCCTTTGGTCCACGGTTTTGGAGAGAAAAACACACATTCAACAAAACTCAACCAAACATCATACAAACCCTAGAACATGCATCTAAAAATTTTGATAAACACAATAGAGGCATGAAACCCTTAAATATAAACCCTAGCATGCATCTCTAGCACACAAAAATCATAGAGCATTACTCCAACCAAACATGCAAAATAATCACCTCAAAAACCTAAATCAAGCATAAAAATATACCCTAAGCTATTTAGGGCCAAAACCGAAAATTATGAGCTCAAGCTCTTACAACTTTTGTGCTTGAAATACATGGTAAAATCCTTGAGAAAATGAACCAAAAATTTGAACCAAGAACTAGAGCAAGGTTCGGATTTTTACCTCAAAGAAATCCGGTTGTTCCTAGCTTGATCCTAATCGAAATTTTGTCTCCAATGTGCACGGTTTGGACCTCAAAAATGGTCACAAAAATTTTGTTAACTTCCTCTCCCAACCAACCTTAGAAAAGAGAAGAAAAATGCCCAAAATCTTACCTTTGAACTCACTAAAAACCGAGGCTTTAGGGGGGGTTCTTCACAACTTTTTGGCTTGATTTTCTCTTGGTTTCTTAGCTCTCTCTCTCTCTCTCTCTCTCTCTCTTTCTCTCGGAATTTTTGGAGTGAAAGTGCCGAATGATATGGCTGAACATGGGGTTAAGGGCTGCTGAACTTTGGGGTTTGAAATCCCTACAAATAGTGTCTCTAGCTAGGGGAAATCATAGGCTTTCTTTTCCAAGAAAATTTGGTTCAAAACTTGCTAATTGGTCCTCCAATTTTTGCAAGCTATTGCTCACAAGGACATGAGTGGCCGGCTGCTAGAGGGGAAGAAATGGAAGAGTGGTTGACAACCCATAAATGAGGTGTCACAAGCTCATTGGTCCATGTGTGTGGAGGGTTAAGTCTTACTTAGCTTAATTGTGATGTAATTAAGCTTAAAGGCTTGTTTGGTTCAATCTTTTTGAAAAAATTGTGTAATTTCAACACATTGCAATAAATTTTAATACTGAGTTACTTAAATACTCAGTATCGAAAATTATATTGCATTAAAATTTTCGATCTGTGAAAAACTCGTTCGAAAAAAATCTTTTCTCATAATTTTCCGAATCCTTCGCCCTGAACTCTAACTTAGTATGCTTGATTTTTCTAAGGTGATTTCAATTCTTAATCAAACTCATTTTGATCACGAAATGAGTTTTTAGCAGTAATTTCACTTATACTGTGATCTTAAAAAAAATATTCTTGTTTGACGTTTTCGACCGTTTCGGTCTAACCGACTTAATGGTCAACGTCGACTTGTCTTGAAATGTGCAAATACGACCTCCTTCACTCGTAAAGGTCTATTGCGAGTTCATACAATTTGTTTTTGAGTCTTAATAAATCTTAAGAACTCATTAAACAATTTAAGTTCTAAAACGAACTTCCTCATGAAATACCGATTACGGTAAACATCTTACACGAAATTTCTATAAAATATGAATCGAAAAAATTCGGGTGTTACAATCTACCCCCCTTAAAAATTTTCGTCCTCGAAAATCAGAACAATTCGGGGTAGTTTCTTTTCATGTCGTTCTCGACTTCCCATGTCGCTTTTTCAACGGCATGATTCTTCCACAAAACCTTGACCATAGGAATCGTTCGGTTCCTCAGGACCTTATCTTCCCTATCGAGGATTCTGACAGGTTTCTCCTCGTATGTCATGTCGGTCTGAACCTCTACCGGCTCCTGATGAAGTATGTGGGAAGGGTCTGAGATATACTTTTTGAGCATCGAAACGTGGAAAACATCGTGCACTGCTGATAGCTCTGGCGGTAAAGCAAGTCTGTACGCGACCTTCCCAACCCTTTCCAGGATCTCGAAGGGTCCTGTGTAGCGCGGGCTCAACTTTCCTTTCTTACCGAACCTCATTACTCCCTTCATCGGAGCAATCTTTATGAAGACTGCGTCCCCAACTTGAAATTCCAAAGGTCTGCGACGCTTATCAGCGTAACTCTTCTGACGACTGAAAGCGATGTCGAGCCTTCGTTTGATTTTCTGGATATCCTCGGAGGTCTTTCTGATGAAGTCTGTCTTTTGTAGCTGCTTCTGGCCGACTTCTTGCCAATTAATTGGCGATCTGCACTTTCTCCCATACAGCGCTTCAAACGGTGCCATATCAATCGAAGAGTGATAGCTGTTGTTGTACGAGAATTCAATCAACGGAAGCTTCTGATCCCAATTTCCTTTGAAGTCCAAGACACACGATCGCAGCATATCTTCAAGTGTCTGGATAGTTCTTTCCGATTGACCATCGGTTTGAGGGTGAAATGCAGTGCTGAACTTAAATCTCGACCCCATTACCATATGAACACTGGTCCAGAAACGCGAAGTAAAACGTCCATCACGGTCGGATATGATCGATCTTGGTACTCCGTGCAACTTGACGACTTGATTTACGTAGAGTTCGGCCAATTTTTCTACTGAAAAGGTGGCTTTGATGGCGATAAAATGGGCTGATTTGGTCAATCTGTCGACAATGACCCAAATCGTATCGTTCCCACTTGTTGTCCTTGGCAATCCCACTACGAAATCCATCGTAATCTGCTCCCATTTCCATTCTGGGAGTTCAATTTTCTGTAGTTCGCCTCCGGGATGTCGGTGCTCTGCCTTAACTTTCTGACAAGTTAAGCAAGTTGATACGAATTCTGCCACGTCATTCTTCATGTTGGGCCACCAGTATGTCTCCTTGAGGTCCTTGTACATCTTGGTAGCTCCGGGATGTACAGAGTATGGCGTCTGGTGTGCTTCTTTTAGGATTTGTTCCTTTAAATCCTTTACTTTTGGAACCCAAATCCGTCTCTTGAAGTGGATTATTCCGTCTGCAGAAGTCGTAAAATCTTTGCTGTCCTGATCAGCAAGCCGCGCCTTTTTCAACGAAGAATCTTCTCCCTGATGCGCCTTGATTCTGTCCAGCAAATCTGAGTGAAGAGTCAGGGAATCCAATCTCCCGGTGATTATTTCCAGTTGATAATTACTGATCTCTTTCTGCAATGCCTTGGGAAGTGCTTCAATGGACATCAGTGTGCCTACTGATCTCCTACTTAGCGCATCGGCTACCCTGTTGGCCTTTCCAGGGTGGTAAAGGATTTCGCAGTCATAATCCTTTACTAACTCCAGCCATCTTCTCTGTCTCATATTCAGCTCCTTTTGAGTAAAAATATACTTGAGGCTCTGGTGATCTGTGTAGATCTCGCATTTGTTTCCATACAGATAATGTCTCCATATCTTAAGTGCAAAGACCACCGCTGCTAGCTCCAAATCGTGCGTAGGATAATTCTGTTCATGATTTTTCAGTTGTCTTGATGCATAAGCTACCACCTTTCCGTCCTGCATCAGAACGGCTCCTAATCCAATCTTAGAAGCGTCACTGTAGATTACGAAATTTCCTGCATCAACATTAGGAATGATGAGCACTGGGGCACTTGTCAACTTTCTCTTCAGCTTCTGGAAGTTTTCCTCGCACTTTGGAGTCCATTCGTACTTTTTGTCCTTCTTGGTGAGGGTCGTGAGGGGTGCTGCTATCCTGGAGAATCCCTCTACGAAGCGTCGATAGTATCCAGCGAGCCCTAGGAAGCTTCTTATCTCAGTAACGTTTCTGGGGGTCGGCCATGAGCTAACCGCTTCAATCTTCGCTGGATCTACGGAAACTCCCTCTTTTGATACTACATGCCCCAAAAAGTGAACCTTATCCAGCCAAAATTCACACTTCGTGAATTTGGCGTATAGCTGATATCGCCTTAACATTTCCATTACCAGTCTGAGGTGCTGCTCGTGCTCCTCTTTGGATCTTGAGTAGATCAAAATGTCGTCGATGAAAACGATGAAAAATTTGTCCAAGTATTCCTTGAAGATTCGGTTCATGAGATCCATGAATGCAGCTGGGGCGTTTGTCAATCTGAATGGCATTACTAAAAACTCGTAATGCCCATAGCGCGTCCTGAAAGCTGTCTTGAACACATCCGACTCCTTGATTCGAAGTTGGTGATAACCTGATCGCAAGTCCACTTGGAGAACACTTCTGCTCCTCTAAGCTGGTCGAACAAATCGTCGATCCTGGGCAGTGGGTATTTGTTTTTGATCGTCAGCTTGTTCAATTCTCTGTAGTCATGCACATGCGCAACGATCCGTCCTTCTTTTTAACGAACAGGACAGGTGCTCCCCATGGAGAGTGACTTGGTCGGATGAATCCTCTGTCGAGTAACTCCTGCAACTTGGAGTTCTCTTAGCTCGGCTGGTGCCATTCTGTACGGCGCTTTTGACACTGGTCAGCTCCGGGTAGCAACTCGATCTCGAAGGAAATCTCACGCTCCGTGGAAGTCCGGGTAGATCCTGTGGAAAGATGTCCAGATAATTCCTAATAATAGGAACTCCTTCCGGTGTCAGTTCTTCTTGCTCCTTGTCCACCAAATTAGCCAAATATCCCTGGCATCCATTGGCTATCATTTTCCAAGCTTTCATTGCGGAGATGAGCTTTGTGGTGGAACGTCGGGACTGTCCTTGAAAACTGAAATCCTCATCGTCGCAGGGGCTGAACGTGACGTTACGCTTTCGACAGTCGATCCTTGCGTTGTGACGGCCTAAGAAGTCCATCCCCAAGATCACATCGAAATCTTGCAACCTGATTGCGATGAGATCTGCGAGTAATTCTCTGCCATTGATCCTAATAGGAACATTTCGGATCCAAAAGCTGGACCACAAAACTTCTCCCGATGGCAAAGATGCAGAAAAGGTTTGCTCTACTCTACTCCCGACTCTGCGTAGCTTCTGAGCGAACTCCATCGATATGAACGAGTGGGTAGCGCCAGAATCAAATAGGGCAATTACATCATAGGTGGCGATAGAAAGCTGACCTGTCACCACGTTGGAGGTGCCCGCTTCTGCATCTCCCCTTGTATAGGCGTAGATCCTGGCCCGTGGCTCGGGTGCCTCCAATCTACCCTGGGCAATCGATGGACCTTCGAGTGCAGCCTGGACTGCATGTAATTGCTGGGTTGGGGGTTTCTGTTCGGATAGGGCTGGTACTGCTGCTGTGCGTTCTGAGGACAGCTTCTCGCGTAGTGCCCTTCCTTGCCGCAGACATAGCAAGTGTTGGTCCCTGACGGCAGACACCTGGATGCTTTTTACCACACTTGTCGCACTGGGGGTAATTATCTTGTCCCTCTCGTTGCCTTGGTTATTCCTCCTCTGGGGGAAATTCTCTGCTGTCCTTGGTTGTTGAAATTCCCTTCCGCTTGTTCTTTCCGGGTTGTCGGGAACCTTGTGCATTGGGGTTGCTGGCCTGGGCTTGTGGCTTAGCTTCCGTGGATTGACGAATGGTTCGTCTTGACTAGAGCTCTTTCTTCTTTCTTGGACTTGTAAAATTGGCTCTGGCCTCCTTATCTCTGTTGATCCAATACTCGGCTCTCAGGGCTCTCTCAATACAGTCCGACACTGTTACAGGGAACTGTCTCCAGCACTCACTTGACGGGCAATATCAGTGCGGAACATCTTCATCATCAACCGCACTTTTCAGTTTCACTGGTAATTAAGTTCGGGCACAACCGGGCCAATTGCTCGAACTTCTTGACAGCTTCCATCACTGTCATGGACCTTGAGTGAAACTGGTGAGTTCGTCCTGCTGGGCAGCCAGGACTTCTTTGTTGTAGTACATAGCCCTGAACTCGTCCACGAAGTCTTGCCAGGACATAGTCAGCACATTTCTTCTCATCTGCACGGTTATCCACCAGTGCCTCGCGTCCTTTTTCAGCGCAAAGGATGCACAGAGTACTTTCTCTTGCTCGGTCAGGCGCATAAAATCCAGAATGACTTGCATGTCGATCAGCCAGTTGTCTGCTGCAATCGGATCAATTGGCCCCTCGAACTCGGGCGCCTTCATCTTCTGAACCTTTCATACAGAAGGTCCTCTCTCACCGGCTGTGGCTGCATCTGTACTTCAGCCGGGCTATTGGAACCTCAGCGTTCCGCGGAATTTCCTGCCTGACCTCTGGTTGGGCTACCGGAGGACATTCGGCATTTGGGGTGCTACGGGAGGAATAGGTTGCACTGGCGGCACTGCCGGAGGGACTGGCTGTGCCGGGGGTGGAACCTCTTGGACTCTGGGTCCCTGATTCTGCTGAGCTAGCTGCTCCCGAATAAGAGTCATCTCTTGTTGCTGCTCTTGCAGCTGGCGTTGAATATTTGCTAATATGGCGGTCAAATCCTGTGCCGGAGGATTTACCGGCATTGTTCTTCGCGGACGTACCATCTTGTAGTCTCTATAGCAAGAAAAGATATTAATCACATCTCTTCTTTCATATAATTATTATCATTACATCATAAAATCTCACGACATGCATGTAACATCATAATATACTTGTATCTTGCCATAACTCAAAGGCAGATATTTAATGACATATTTACTTGTAAAAATTTCGTAAAGAGAAATGAAAATATCATCTGATTTCATTTAACCCGT
>CM046367.1:9738507-9885325 GCA_025413025.1 Ficus hispida
GATGTTGCAAGTTGGAAAAGTTTTTTTCCTAGTCATTGTCTAGAAAATCCCGTGCATGAGATTTTGCTCACTGCGCGGATTTTGTTTGAAAATTCATAACTTAAAATGTAAAACGAATTTGAAACACTTTCTTCACGAAAGTTATAGCTAACAAAAAGATCTAAAACTTTTATGTTTTGAACATTTTCTGATTCTGGCTCAGTTGATACCAGTTTTTGTTTGAACACATGTGAATCGTTGGAACCTGGTCACCCTGACAGTTCTCGGTTTTTCTTCAAAACAAAGGCCATTGAAGCCTTATTTTTAAAATCTGTCCGCGTTACCCCCTAGGAAATACCCTAACGAACAACTTTAGTGTTTTTAAGTTTTTACCTATTCGGCCTCTAAGGACCTGTAAATCCTACTTTTCCGAGCTGCCGGGTGTTGGACCCGAGAGCAGTTTTGGTGTTAGTCCAAATTTTACGTCCCTATACGTTGCTCTAGCTCGACCGCCCAATGCGGGACCTAATAACACATGCACGTCTTCTAACGTCCCTCATACACATAAAATTTTAAATCCCGTGCTTCGGATTCAACTCAAGGCCGAGACCCTCCCTTTGGTCCACGGTTTTGGAGAGAAAAACACACATTCAACAAAACTCAACCAAACATCATACAAACCCTAGAACATGCATCTAAAAATTTTGATAAACACAATAGAGGCATGAAACCCTTAAATATAAACCCTAGCATGCATCTCTAGCACACAAAAATCATAGAGCATTACTCCAACCAAACATGCAAAATAATCACCTCAAAAACCTAAATCAAGCATAAAAATATACCCTAAGCTATTTAGGGCCAAAACCGAAAATTATGAGCTCAAGCTCTTACAACTTTTGTGCTTGAAATACATGGTAAAATCCTTGAGAAAATGAACCAAAAATTTGAACCAAGAACTAGAGCAAGGTTCGGATTTTTACCTCAAAGAAATCCGGTTGTTCCTAGCTTGATCCTAATCGAAATTTTGTCTCCAATGTGCACGGTTTGGACCTCAAAAATGGTCACAAAAATTTTGTTAACTTCCTCTCCCAACCAACCTTAGAAAAGAGAAGAAAATGCCCAAAATCTTACCTTTGAACTCACTAAAAACCGAGGCTTTAGGGGAGGGTTCTTCACAACTTTTTGGCTTGATTTTCTCTTGGTTTCTTAGCTCTCTCTCTCTCTCTCTCTCTCTCTCTCTTTCTCTTGGAATTTTTGGAGTGAAAGTGCCGAATGATATGGCTGAACATGGGGTTAAGGGCTGCTGAACTTTGGGGTTTGAAATCCCTACAAATAGTGTCTCTAGCTAGGGGAAATCATAGGCTTTCTTTTCCAAGAAAATTTGGTTCAAAACTTGCTAATTGGTCCTCCAATTTTTGCAAGCTATTGCTCACAAGGACATGAGTGGCCGGCTGCTAGAGGGGAAGAAATGGAAGAGTGGTTGACAACCCATAAATGAGGTGTCACAAGCTCATTGGTCCATGTGTGTGGAGGGTTAAGTCTTACTTAGCTTAATTGTGATGTAATTAAGCTTAAAGGCTTGTTTGGTTCAATCTTTTTGAAAAAATTGTGTAATTTCAACACATTGCAATAAATTTTAATACTGAGTTACTTAAATACTCAGTATCGAAAATTATATTGCATTAAAATTTTCGATCTGTGAAAAACTCGTTCGAAAAAAATCTTTTCTCATAATTTTCCGAATCCTTCGCCCTGAACTCTAACTTAGTATGCTTGATTTTTCTAAGGTGATTTCAATTCTTAATCAAACTCATTTTGATCACGAAATGAGTTTTTAGCAGTAATTTCACTTATACTGTGATCTTAAAAAAAAAATATTCTTGTTTGACGTTTTCGACCGTTTCGGTCTAACCGACTTAATGGTCAACGTCGACTTGTCTTGAAATGTGCAAATACGACCTCCTTCACTCGTAAAGGTCTATTGCGAGTTCATACAATTTGTTTTTGAGTCTTAATAAATCTTAAGAACTCATTAAACAATTTAAGTTCTAAAACGAACTTCCTCATGAAATACCGATTACGGTAAACATCTTACACGAAATTTCTATAAAATATGAATCGAAGAAATTCGGGTGTTACAACACATACCATACTATTTGCCAACACACACACACGCATACCTTACTATATCTCATGGTTGCACTATCTGGCAGCATGTAAGATAATGGTGTTGCGTAGTGAATCCTTTGGGTTGTCTTCCTCTTCATCTTCTCTTTTGTTTCGGTGGATGACCGCTGCTCTTCTAACTGCAATGCATTTTATAGATTTGTTATAAATATGAATCCAAGCACAACAACCAATTCAGTTTCCGTAATTTCAAGATAGTCATGTTTGAAGAATATTACTATAGTTAGAAAGAAGGGGATCAGAAATAGGCTAATAGAAATGTGTATAACATATATATGTATATAATGGATAAGAGAGAACAACCAGCATCAGAAAAGATTTAGCACATCTCAGCATCTCAGTTTGATTGACACCCACATACAACCGCATTCCACTTTAAGCTCATAACTCATATTATTAATTAGAAAAGACAAAAAATTATGTAAATATCTGGAACTGAAATAAAAAGTAACCACTTAAAATGAAAATTACCCGAACAACTGAAAACAACAAATTGATCATGAAATCAAGAACAAGCGGAATCTTCCACTACAAGAAACAGTGGAAACCATGTTTTGAAAACCATACTCTTTGATAGACCTCATTAACACATACACACATGCATACACACATACATTCACAGGTACCAAACTTTTAGCTTTGATCGATTTTTTATAATCATTTGCCAAACATAATTGAAGATCATTAACAGATAATTCCAAAGGGCATGAGTGGTTAAATCAAATTAATGTCTGCCTCCATTCTTGTGGCCTTTTGTTTCTCATAGAGATGTTTTAGGATTGCCTTATTATTTGTTAATTTTCGTGACTAGTTGCACTCTCGTTTGTTAATTATAGAGATACGTTCTCATCAGAAAAGAAATGCATTTTTCTTCTGGAAACTAAATAAATTGCTTTAAAAATTTTTTGGGCAACTCTAGATAGAAAAGAAAAGATTCTAGCATTTTTTAGACAAGAAAAGAAGAGCAGGAAAAAAAAACACAGTACTGATATAAATGAATGTGAAGGGAGTATTTAATATTGTTAGTTATAAACTTAGTCATGGGTTTAATATTGTGATGTGGTATATCAGTGGCTATTTCTAAATAAGGAGGCTAAATAGGATATGACAGGATATATATGAAGAAAATAGTTACAAGAAGCTGAATCCACTCTGGAAAAAATAAGGGGGAAAGTACATGAAATTAAAAATTAGGCAAAAAATAATGGAATTTTGATTTAGCAAAAGTTAGAATTTAGATTAGCATGCGTGATTATATATTCCATATATGTATATATGTTCAAGAATGTTGTTAACATACTACCTTGGATTGGCAAAACATTGAGATTCAAAGAGCTTTCAAAAACATTATTAGATTTAAAGACTCAAATAATCTCTCGATGCTGCAAATTAAAGAAGAGATCTATACACTTCATCGAACTCTTTTATCATTGTTATCTTAAGTTTTAATAAACAACACTCTTTTAGTTTTATTAGTAATTTACTCTTCTCCTCCTATACTCAAAAACGTAACTTAAAACCAGTATAATAAAGGAGCCCTTGGAGGAACTTTTGCTAAATAAATTTTATATCTATGCTAGTAAACTAATAAGTTATATCCTATGACAGTTATACCGACCAGCTGCTTTTATCACTGTTTGTGTCTCATTTAGGATGAAACTTTTATCGTGGCTTGTTTTCATACATACGAGTATCTTGTTCTTTTATAAATGATTTTTCTCGTCTAATCCACACTGCGACAAAAATTTTCATCGAGATAGGGTAGATGGGAAGTCTGGTCAAAATTTATGAAGTTTTTTTAGTTAAAGTTCGTCGAGTATTAGTTCTTATTATATATGTATAGATTTTCTTAATAATTGACGGATAAAATCTTTTCTTAGTAATTGTTTTTGGGTGAGTTTTGTTGTTCCCCATGAGTATTTTCGTTGGGATAGGGTAGACGGGAAGTCCCATCATTAGGAATTAGATTTCAAGAGGCGGCATAGTTAAAAGGAAATATATATTTATCAAAAACCGGAGGAAATATTTATGATGCCCTTTTTAATAAAAATGCCGCAAATTCAAGAAATTTTTACAGCCGATTTTCATCACCCGCATATATATTTTGCTATTCAGTTCTAGTTAACTAACAATAAAACTACTATTACGTCATCTTGAAATTTGACCTATAAGTAAACAAACTGAATTTAGCCGAAACAAAGCCAAACACTAACTCATTTTCTTTGATTTTCGTCAATAAACCCAAGTGGTCATGACGATTATACATTAATATTAATTTCTAGTATTTTTGTTTCCATCACCAGTAACCCCAATTTCACAATATACTGCTCCAATGTCCAAATCTTGTTATTGATTTTTTTTTTTTTTTTTTGGGAATCGAAAGATCTCGTCATGCATATGTTAGGGCTTGAGTTTAATCTTTTGCTTTCAGATCTTTCACTTAATATTTCAGTTTATATTAACTAATATTTTCTTCTTGCTGTTTGGTTATTTTCCAAGGTAGTATCCGCACTTTGAAGCAAGTTTATCGCGTGACATCAAAGCTCTTTAGGACAGTTTATTATGTGTGAAAAGTTCATGCCATATATAATTAATCAAGTGTCAGAAAATGTGAAGCATGGATGTATATTTTAGTCGCCAATTTCTTCGATGTTATCAACTTGAAATATTACATTTCAACTGTCTGACAAGTTTAAGAAATTAGCTACTAAAATAAAATAAAATAAATTCAAACCCCAGGGATGCCAGGTTACCAAAGAATGAAATATCCCGGCCGAAACTTGGTGTACATTTCTTGTATTAACTGATTACATGATAAATGTGAATTGTCATTTTTTTTAATTATGCAAATGCAAGTTTTTTTTTTTTTTGGAGAATCAATTGCAATAAATAATTATTATTTGTAGAACGTCGCATTCTTACTGACTTTTAAAATGCATAAAAGTCCATGTTTTGTTTAATTGTTTAAGAACAAAAAGTCCACATAATTTTTTTTGGATCGGAAAACAAAATAACAATAAATATTTTTGCTAGAAACAAGGAAAAAGACAGACGTCTTAGGCTTTTATAAAGTATGGTCGACTTCTGTGTTAAGATACAAAAATAAAAAATAAAAAATAAAAAATAATGATAACACTAACCTCCTTATCTGATAACATATATATTTAAGAAACATTTCTCTTGATGAGGACTTTGAGAGTTTTTTATATTTAAAATTTTAACTAATTAAACACTAATCTATATACTCTGTTGGTAGCCTCTTATTTAAACGTTCCATAGAGAGAGATCATTGCATAAAACATTTACAACACTAATTAAACTCTACTCCGGATGGTAACCTCTTATTTAAATGTTCTATAGAGAGAAACTATATTTTAATCATTGGATAAAGCTTTCATAACAGTGTAGCTAATTTTTAAGTGTTCACCTCAAAAATTAACATATTGCGAGGCAAAATTACCTAATTGTAAATCATACTATTAAAAAACAGATTATATACAAGAATGATATAAATTTGACACGTCTTTATATTTATGTCTACTATAACATTAAAATTGAAATTTTTTTCATTTCATAAGACTAAAATTTATCAACTTTAATATTAGAATGGGCAAAATTATAAGGAGAAACTCAAAATATGACTATTTACTTAATTTTCTCTTAACAATCATACAACGACTATTATAATAATTTTACCAATAATATAAAAATATGAGGTATTATCATAAAAACTCTTTAACTTTTAAAAACCTATAAACTATTGTTTCCTTTTTTTTTTTTTAACTTGTTTATGCGGTTGTTAAAAGGTCAAATTAGAAACAACCGAAATTGTTATACTAATTAGTATAGCAACTTGGAAAGTCAATGTCGGAGTCTTCATACCATTATCAATTCAAATGCGTCCAATATGAATCCATAGCGAAGGATACTAGAATAGAATCGGCCCAGTTACTGCTAATGCATATAAAGATATAGATACATATATTTATAGAATAGTATTAAGGATACCAATTATAATATTAATTTTTTGAGTATAAACTTACGTGTCATTTTTTTTTTAATAAAAGCAATGAATCGATATGATAATATTTTAACCACTTACTAATAAAATACTGATAATTTATATATTATATAAATTAATACTCAAAAATTGATATTAAAATTGGTGTCTCTAATATTTTTCGTATTTAAATATACCCAATAAGGGTAGAAACATGCATCTTGATATCATGCAGGTTATATATGTGTATATATATATATATATTTATATATACTACATTAATATATCAATTAATGAACCCAGTATACCTTGCCCTAGGTGTTAGCTAGATATATATGTCGTTACGTTAGCATAATATACGATGCCAGGAGACATGAGTTTAGGTCAATTACGCTAGGAAAAATGACACAAAATTAAAGAAAGCATATATATATATATATATATATCTAGATGTGACATATTATTATTCATTTAGCTAAAAAAAATTTAAATCCTGAATACATATTTGTTCTTCAATATATATACGAAATCATGCTTGATCTTTTATGTGAAAATTACCAACATTATTTATCCCGAACACTCTGAGAACGTAGCTGGAAAAGGAAATATGCTAATTAAAAAAAAAAAAAAAAAAAGGAGCCGCTGCTCTTGATAAGGGCACTCTTATCATCTCATCAAAACATTTTTCTAGAAACATGGTAATATGTGAATTGATAGAGCGCTCGTCCTTTTTATATACAATTTGGGTTTGAGTCGTTCAAGAAAATATGAAACATATATCATGCGGAGTCGTTAAAACTTCAGGATAATATGAGAATTTCAACCTCTGATCATCTTATAACCTTTTCTTTGAAAGAACAACAACATTCTAGTCCAGAAAAATTCTATAGGAACAAAAATTGGACTTTCAGGAAGTCACTCTAAAAACTCGTTCCTCATGGCTGTACAATAGCAAAACAATTATCAAGAGAACGGCTCCAATTGATCAAGATATGGCACTGAAAGCACTGGTTTCTGAGCAGGATGTCCAAAAGCACAAATTCCAAGTATACTAACACAATGAGAACATGTTTCGAGCAAAGTAAGAGCATTAAGAGTCAACTATAGGTCCCATTTCAATCATGCTTTATTTTATTTAGAATTATCCAAAGATTAGGGTCCTATTTCGATATTGTATTTAAAAGGTTAAGTTGAAAATCCATATTTAGGGAAAAAAAACTATTGAAAAAATAGAAAATAATACAAAATTTTGAAATATGTTTGAAAAAATATACAAAATAGATTTTTTTTTATTCATTTCATCATTACGATCTTTTTAACAAAAAAAATTATCTCATTTTGATTTAAAATGAGAAAATTATGGACTTTTAGCATACGTTTAAATTACCAGTTGGAGTTAAAATTTTTAAATTAGAGTTAGTTAACTTTTCAAAACTAGTTATAATGTTTGTTGACTTTTCAGAAAAAGACACAAATCCAGCCAAAAAAAAAAAAAGAAGTACAGTTTAGTAGGAGTTAAACTAAAATACCAAACAAACTCTTAAAGTTTGAGTTTTTTAAAGATAAAAACAAGAGAAAGTTTAATGTGGAGTTGAGATTTTGAAATCCCTAAACATCTGACCCCAAAGGGGCCTTAATCAAGATATGGAGGAAGTCAGTGCAATCGCAAGATTTCTTTTTGACAAAATTAGGTTGATAAAGTAAATAGAGCTTTTATATTTATCCAATCGAGAGAACAACTAAATAACAAGCATCAAAGCAATATTGCACATGCTTTATATAGGGCCAAAGATGTTAAAGAGGTTCCAAACCCCAGGAAATTAGTCAAGCCTAGAAAGAAAAATTTAATTATGCACTTACTTAAAAAGAAATGGAAATTATGATTTTAAAGTTGGATAAAGTATTGATGGAACTTAATATTTTGCGGATAGACATGATATTGTTGATTCTGAAAAAAAAAAAATGCATTTAAATTTCCTATTAAAATAATTAAGGATTGGATATATAAATGAAAGTAATTATCTGTTGGGTTGATTTACCTTCTTCGAAGGGATTTCAAATTTATTGCCTTTTATTTTCTACTTCGTTTTTCATAGTTCTTTTTCTCCCCTCTCAACAACCACACCCCCCCCCCCCCCCCCCCCCCTATTTTGCTTGTTAATAAATTTGAATGTCTTCATTTTTCAGTCTCAAAAACTATAACTATAACGACACTCCTTATAAAGAGAAATATTAGAAGTAAGCTAGCAAAGGGACCTTCTAACAACTCCCACAGGACTTTTTAAAATTTAAAAAAAAAAAAAAATTCCGTATGACCAACACGGACCAATAGGAGATATAGGGCGGTTTTAGTTTATAAACTGTTCCAACACTCAAAAGATCCAAAACGCCATGGAAATTAACACCATGAAAAATTAAACTATCTCAACTTGAAAAATTTTAATTGAATTCTCTATTCTTTTAGAACATGAATGAGCTCTTAGCATATGATCAGCTAGGCTTTATATTTCATTTTTAAACATTTCCCCATCGGTAATTGTCATCCTATTATATTTACTTGACAGATTTTTTTTTTTAATCCCGCAAATAATATTCCTAATTTTAAATTGATTGATTTTTTGTCTAGTGGAAGATTATTGAATTGACGGTATCTAAGGCATTAAAGAGAAAGATCAAAATAGCATATTCGATTACCATCCTTTAAAATTATAGTAAAAATCAAAATATTATAATCAAATAACATAATTAAGTCAAAAAATTGAAGTAGAAATGTGAAAATGTCCTTTAATCAAAATCCCCCCCAAGGCTCAATCCTTCTTCACTTCAAACCTTCAAAAACATAATAACTACTAAGAATAAAAAAGTAAATCAACAAGTTCAAAAACATAAAATCTACTATGATGTTACAGTAGCAAATAAATATACTATATATTTAAATTATGCATCTATAATATGCTATATAGTATAAATTCTAGGCATTAAATTGTGTATATATACACACACACATGTAGTACTAGTCGATTGCAACCAATTATAAGGAAAAGCTTATTTTTGTATTTGCAATCATAACCGCTATTCATAAACTCCTTATACCAAAAAAAAAAGGTCAACATGTAAAATCCATTAGAAAAAACAAATTAAGGGCACGCCGGTGCACGTTGAATATTTAAAGGGCTAATCTAGCATCTAATTCATCCAATTAGTATATTGTTCAAGTTGAAGCAAACAAGTGCATGTTATGTGCACTCCCCAATGTATATATATACATATAGATATATTGAAAATGTTGGGGCAATAATTTCGATTTGAATTGAAGACAGGACCTTTCACATCTATCTTTTGTTGAATATTCTAATATACATATAGATATATATTGAAAATATTATTTGGGGCATTAATTTTGATTAGAATTGAATACGGGACTTTTCACATCTACTTTTCATTGAATATTCTAAGTTCTTTTGATTGGCGCATAACTTTTTAGAATGATTAAAAAACATCATTGAATATCCTAATCTGATCACCGGTATTTTTTTTGGATTTAGTTCCCAAACCGTATTTTACTTAGGGGTTAGACATGGGTTTTCTATTAAACCATCGTCAGAAGAGCGTCATTTCTCCCACAATTTGTAGTTGAGCATTACCATGTATAAAATTCATTTCTCCCACAATTTGTAGCTGAGCATTACTATGTATAAAATCTTTCGAAGCATGCAATTCAGGCCTTCATTTTTTTTTAATCCAATTAGAAGTGAATAATATTAGGGAACATCAATGATGTTTAATATCACTCATTAATAAATGGTGAGTCCACAATATAAGGTCCACCAGAAGGTCTATTTTTCTATTAATATGATGTTAAATATTACTGATATTCTAAAGTATTTTTTCACTAGAAGTTGTCTAAAGTAGTTGGTTATTTCATATGTCTTATGTATTATATTCTTCTGACTGCGGATTTAAGAAGAGAAGAAAATATATGGTTGCCAAAAAATATATATATTTGTGGCAGCCATGTAAACTATATATGTTTTCATAACACAGACAGAACCAATGTCATGACCCCTCTTAAAATATTGACTTTTGGCAAGGTGATCCACATTTGGGGTGAGAGAAAAAAATTAATAAATGCTATTAAGGAAGGAAGTACAATTGAATCACAATCACATCCAAACTAATAAGTTGGTAAAGAAACATATCTCGAACTAAGAAAGAAGAAAATAAATAAAAACAAGCACATCATTATATGTCATGATGTGACTTATAGCATGTATGAAATGAACATAAAATTTAAAACCCCAATATTGCGGATGCACTCCTGTTTTTTTCATGTGATAGTAAAGAGAAAATTATAAGAGTAAAATCCTGTGTTTCAACTAGTTGAGAATAGTTTATTTAGAATTATATGTCTTACCTTTATTTTTCCAAGAAAAAAAATAACATATAAGAACGCATAAAATTTAAACTGGTTTATTTTTAATATGAGAGCTATGTCCACTTTCACCTATAACAGTAATTTAGTCTAAATGTTTTGTTTTTTCTTTTCTGAGCTCTATTATTAAGATCTAAACTGAGCACTTTTTTTATATAAGAAAAATTAGAATAATCAAAATTACAAGTGTGAAATTCTTAAGGTCGATCCGCATATTTATTGCTCCATCAAGGTGATATATAATTGGATAGAAGTTAAAGGAAACAAATCTTTGGCCATCAGATAGAGAGAGAATTTGGAATAAAATTCTAGTGTTTTCCGCATTCAAGAAACATTGGACTTATAACAAACAATGTTTTAAGCCGTATAATTATTCAGAAAGATACGAAATTTGCTTTGGATTCTTGGGACAAATTAGTAGAATTAATGGATCTTTTTTAGGCAAAATTTGAACTGAAAACCTCAGAAGAAAATAATTAGGTAACCTAATTATCAACTTTGAGCTCGTAATGGGAAAAGTTTTAAATTGAGAAAATATTACTGTTTTATCTCTTGGTAGCTTCTTCGTCCTTTTGTCATTTATTATTTTTGCAAAGTTTATTTGTGGTTGTATATCCATTTTCTAGCCCTCTAATGCTTTAGGATTGTAAGACCTTTTCTTTTCTTTTTTTCTTTTTTATTTTTTTTAAACACTAAACATATACACCCTTATTATTGTTAATTAATGTGACATTACATGATGTAAAAGGTTAAATTGTCGATTAGCACATTTGATCTCTATTTAAGCCTTTTGTTCCAAACATTATTGATGCATGAATACCTCCGCTAGATCGCCTATACCCAAGCTAAAAGTTTGTCCCTCATTCCAAATTATATATATATATATATATATATATATATATATAGCCCTCTAATTACATTCTCCAACAAATATCCACCAACCTCAGTAAAAGCCCTTCCCACTCCAACTCCAAGAGAACATTAAAATGGACAAAATAGAGCAAGCATTACCTGTAAGCTTGTCTAATAGTGACAAGATTAATGAGTTGACGTCCAGTCTGAATCCAAAATCCAGAAATCCTAGCTCGTCATCTTCCGATTTCTGGGCACTTTATAATAGACATTTTCAACCTGGTCTTTTCAGAAAGGTATATGTATTAATCAATACACTAGTAATACATATGTAATAATATGCGTATATATAATATATTTGTGTATGTATATGTAGTTCGTAAGGTCATGATATATAGTAATATTGATGTACGTATTAAAACCAAAAAAAAAAAATGTGACATAGGTAGTGGCAGAGGTCATAGCGACGTTTCTGCTGGTGTTTATAACATGCGCTGCAGCAGCTATTTCTAATAGTGATAACAAAAGAATCTCACAATTGGGAGCGTCAATTGCCGGTGGACTCATTGTGACAGTGATGATCTATTCTGTTGGCCACATCTCCGGTGCTCACATGAATCCTGCCGTCACTACCGGCTTTGCGGCTTTTCTTCGTTTTCCATGGAAACAGGTATATCACTTTATCACAATGAATTGGAATTTACAGACACTTGTTTTATTAATTTAAAATAAAAAACCCAAAAAATCCTTGAGGTTTTGAATATGAGACTTACAACACTGAATCTCCATCTACCCATTCGCTGACCTAAACCCTAGTGGGAACAATCGATCACTTTTTAATTTCTTTTATTCTACAATCGTGAATTCCTTTTCCTATATCTCCTTTTATAGTGAAAGTATGGTATACATGATATCGGTGTTCTAATATTAAGGACCAATTTTGTTGGAGAAAAGTACTTCTATAAATTTGTAAGTCATTTTCTGTGTGTGTTAAGGTAGCAATTAGCGTCACATAATCCTTTTGTGGCCAAAGTTTTCTTCTTCTAAACATTCACAGTATTTAACATTTAAGTCTGAGCATATACGTATGGATATATATATATATATATATATATATAAGTGTCAAATGTGAATGTAAACTAATGTGTTATAGACAGCAAAAATATAAAAACAAAAATGAAGTTTTTAACATCGATCAAATTTAAGAACTCTAGGAACTTGGCCAGGTAGTACTTTGCCTCCTTTAAGAGATATAACCCAGTCTTTAGCAAAAATAAATAAATAGATGTACAAGCCAGAAATCTGATAATACAAGACTTAAAAAAAAATTAAATTAAAAAAAAAATGAAGTGCAACACAGAACTTTTGAAAAGGTCAAGTACAGGTCAAAAGTATTGGACGACCAAAGTTTTTAGCCGGTCACAAGTTAAGTACCATAATTTGACAACAAATTTGGAAAAATAACAATCTACTAATCCAAAAAATTTGGAAAAATTTACGTATACAACTTCTTACTTCATGTTAACATGCCACGTGTAACGAGGTTGGTCACGGGACCCACAAAGATTATGAAGTTGTGATATTATTGTAGTGCTTGGTGTACATATTCAAACAGAGAAAATCATATATGGTATATATATAATTGTTATATAATATTACCGAATAATAAAGCTCCTTAAACAGGAGGACAAATGTTTATATATTTATATATATATATATATATATATCATATATATTTTACTAAATCTTTCTGCTTACTAAACAACACAAACGGATAGACATCAACCCAAGATCAACTAAATAAGCAATACAGCTATCAGATGGTTTTGAATTTTTTAATTTCCCGTATATCAAAAATATGTTCCTTTTAATTTTTGTTATTGACAAAACAGTTTTTTTTTCTCTCTCTTCTTGTATGTTGGATATGTGATATTTTTCATAATAATAGTGTTAGGACCACCAATTCTAATTTTAACTTTTGAATACTAATTCATGTGTCATGATTTCATTGATAGATGCAATTAATTAATGATGTGATAATACTTTAAACACTTACCAATAAAAAATCAACAACTCAAATACCACATAAGCCGGTACTTAAAAGTTTGGATTAAAATTGGTGTCATTAGTATTTTTCTTTTATTCATATTGTATTTCAAGGGATATATATAATTGATTAAGCTTTAAGTTTGAATCCATCATATCCAAAAACACCCCACCTTCAGTTCCTTCGACTTTGGAACGAACACTTTTTTGACTAACTTTAAGACGACCTTCAAATATTGAGGCCCTAATTTGGTCATTCAAAAAAGAGGTGCTATTTACGTACTTAATTAGTTGACCTTTAACCTTTAAGTTCATTTACTAATCCCTATTAATTAATGAGTCTATTAATTAATTCATTCATTTTGGACCGCCATAACTCATAAAATATTGTTGTCTAATTGTCTGAAAGATCTCTTTCTTCTAAACAAATTATTGTAGAATAATATTTTAAAGGATGTCAATAGTGTTAAGTATCACATATTAATAAAAGTCGAATGAATTACAGAGAAATGAAGTAAGTTGAATGATTTGATTAACAATTTATATATATATATATTTATATATTAATTTGTGTAATGGTTGCAGGTCCCGTTCTATTGGGTTGCTCAGTTTACAGGAGCCATTGGAGCTGCATTTACACTGCGGGCACTACTTGACCCGATTCACATCATTGGCACCACAACACCTGCTGGATCAAATGTTCAAGCTTTAATCATGGAGATAGTTGTCACTTTTAACATGATGTTTGTAACCGCTGCCGTAGCTACTGATGCTAAAGCGGTAAAAACATGTTCATCGATCTCAAAATTTTATATATTTTTTAATTTTTGAGTATAATAATTATGTTGTCATCTTTTTTATAGTTTCAATTGATGTAAAAATTCTTTAAACACCTAATAACAAAAGAATAATAACTCACGTGTGTCATATTAAATTGACACTCAAAACCCAATAATATTACAATAAATAATATGTTCTTGTAACATATATATCATTCATTGGGGTTAATGTTCAATATCGATTTCTGATCCTTTTAATTTGATAATTTCGAATGATTTATTTGGGGGTACCGCAGGTAGGAGAGTTGGCAGGTTTGGCAGTCGGTTCAGCTGTGTGCATAACATCAATCGTAGCTGGGTAAGAAAAACTAGCTAAGCTAGCTACATTAATTAATATGTTAATTGTAATTTCAAAGTTTGAGTCTGAAATCCATCTCTGAATCCACTTTAATGTTATAGTACTAGTATTTATCATTCAGGTCAAAAGTATTGGACGGCCAAAGTTTGTAGCTTGTCACAAGTTACGTACCACAATTAATCAATAAATTTGGAAAAAAAAATTTACAATCTAACTAATAAAAAGCCAAATTATATACAAGTATAGCAGGCTTATAATGATAAATACACGCATGACGCATATATTCTACATACACACAAAAATTGGAAATAGGACAAGAAGCAGGCAAAGGAGCACCTAAAAAACTTGCCACTAACAAACTTTATATTATAATTGTGAAATATATATATATATATATATTTATGTGAGTGTGTGTGTATTTGCAGAGCAGTATCAGGTGGATCAATGAACCCGGCTAGAACATTAGGGCCAGCACTTGCAAGTGCGGAGTACAAAGGGCTTTGGGTGTATTTTGTGGGGCCAGTCTCGGGCACATTGCTCGGCTCTTGTTTCTACAAGATCATTCAGCTCAGTCAACGCAAGCCCATCATCGCTCCCTCTGTTTCCCTTAGACTTCGTCGGATGTTGACCAACAATGCTCAGGCCGATGACCACAAAGAACCTGGCTCTTCCGTTTGAATATATATCATATATCTCTCTATATATGTATATATGTATACATAAGTAGTTGTGTGCATGGGACTTTCTATTCCTAGAGTAGCTCTGCTTTAGTTTTTTTATGGTTGGTGTGTCTATATATATATTTATATATATGAACGTTCGATGAGAATGAGTTGTTTAGTGGGTGCCAACACATATATATAGTTGGGATCTTTGATCTGTTAAGTTCCTTTGATTATGTTCTCTCTCTATATATACTTAAATAAAGAGAGTACCACTTCTGTAAAAAAACGTCGTGTGAGAGATACTTGGTCTAAATTTTACGCATGTACCACAATGTGTCATATATATACAGTCAAGTTGGTACAATAAGAAGAACTTTGTAAGAATATTTGTGAGAGAGATTGTAATATCTCGCATTACTATTGGGTAGTGAAAATAAAAGTCCCATATTAGAAGAGCATAAACAAGCATTGTAATATAAAATGAAACAAGTGATGTGTAAGTATTACTTATGTATGGTGGAGACTATGTTAATATTATGCACCACTACACGCGCGCGCACGCGGGAGGGCGATTGAGCGTTTAGGGCGCAAGTACGCATCGTCGCAAGGAGTCAAGGAGCAATCTCTTTTTCAATGCAGTGTTTTTTCCAAATTAATACAGATCCGTTGTTTTTGATCGGGCACGATATAACGGTCGGATTTGAGTGATTTCAGATTTAATTTAAACTGGTAATTGAATTATTTCAATCTAACGATCATAATTATTTCTGATGACCAACAGATACGTTTTTTGACTGAAAAGGCACCTTTTAATTTAAAAGTTGTATTTGTTAAATCAAAAGATGCAACTGTTATATCTGTTGCGACTGTTGGGTTAAAAGGTGCAATTGTTGTATCTGTTGCAATGCTTTATGAACAGGTGCAATGCTTCATGAACAGGTACATCAAAGTCTATAAAACTCAAGTTTCTGATGTTAGTTTTATATCTTGTTCTGGAATTTAATAAGATTGATACTTATTAAATTCATGGGTTAGTTGTATCTTGGAGGTAATTTGTCAAAACATCCGATAGCAAACTATTCGTAGTGGGGGCAAATAAAACCTTAAGGAAAGTAATTCATATGCTTCAAACACTTTTGATTTTCTCTACTTTATTCCGTTTCTATACACCAAAACAGTTTTCCACCACCCACTTTTCTTCAACAATATTTTCTCAATTGAATTCTTACTGGAATCAATCTCATCTTTATATCTCCAAACTTTATGATCATTATCATTTTGTATCATGTATTTTAAAAGCTCTTATTTTATCTCTTAAATTTTGAATTAGTCTCACTCAATCCTTCATATTTTGAATTTCGGCTAAAAACAGATAAAAAAAAAAAAGGAAGCGAATTAAATTTTTGTTCTTTAAAAAAGTGAATTGATCCTACTAAATCCCTTTTATAAGAATATCTATAAAAAATATAAACTGAAAAAAGATCATATAACCGCAGTTAACTCATTTTTCATTTTTTTTTTTAAGTAGGAATACAATTCTTTTCTTAGCAAATATCATCTTGTTGTATATCTAGTACTTTAAAAAACTATTAGACTTTGTTTACATATAATTATTTTTCTCTACTATCGTTTGAGGCTTTGATTTCATTATTTTTGACCTTGCAAGTTGATAATTCTGAAACGGCTTTGGTTATGAACGGCATATACGCAACAATAATAACAGTTAAAAAAGAAAAAGGAATAATATTTGCGCTGCAGAGAAACTAGAAAATACAATATTTCACGTACAATTCAAACTGGCTAATTAGGTGTATATTAATCTAAGGTCCTCTCTCAGGAGTCAGGCTTAGAAAACAGATTATCACGTCCATAAAATAAACTCAAATAAATCCGTAAAAATAAAACAAGACTCAGATATATATATATATATATGTATATATATATACCCCATTTTTTGTTTGTATGTTGTGAGTGACAGAAGAAAGCTGCATCTGATCCCACAAAACCCGTCTCGCCGGTGATCGGGCTCACTTGCAGGCACAAAGGTGGTTTTGTCCAAGCCTGAGTAGTTCATTTCTGCCTCCATGGATGGACCCTGAAACCTAGAGAGAGAGAGAGAGAGAGAATTTGGATGTGATGGTTTTTGAGTGAGTGAGGGGGAGAGAGAGAGAGAGAGAGAGGAGTATCAAAAGAGCATAAAAGAACCTTAGACAGAGAACCAATTGTCCCTCCTCGTTCATTCATTTGACCAACCACAACATGTTTCTGTCATTGTTATGGCTAGAATTTACGTTTTCTTCTTTTTTTTTTTTCCTTTTTTTAAAATATATATTTATTAACTTACTTTCTTCAGTTATCTTTTTATTATGCTTTTCCTTATCTCTTCCTTCTATATATGGTATTTTAAGTTTTTATTTTGTTATCTTTTTAATTGCATTGGCGATGAAAACAAAGCACATTTGATATGCAAATATTAAAGAGCGAATATATGGAATTTTTTTTTTTTCCTATTTTTCCCATTTTGTGAAGGGCGGATATACAAACAAATAAGAAATCATTAACTGCTAACAAATGAGTGAAAAATTCGAGCAAACTAATTTTGTAGTGAAAAATGCTGCAATATTCTTTTATCGAAATAGAAAAAAGAATAATGTACGTTCAACAGTACCCCTGATTGGTACTTTGGTTGGATATTAAATTCCGTCTTTTGAGTTTTTTTTTTTTTTTTTTTTTTTTTTTTGAGGCATAGATATGGAATGTTACCAGCCAAACATGGATGGAATTTACTTTTTAGGATAGGGTGGTTCTATAATTTTATCGTATTTCTTTGGCTATTCGTACTGCCAACAGTTATGAAGTTCATCTCGCAAAATGAAAATTAAAAAAGCGCGAACTTAGGCTGGCATGATATATGGGTGGACAACAAAGTTAGTTCCTGTTAATTATTAATTTAATTTACACGCAAAGAAAAAACATAATTAGAAATGCAGATTTCAATTTTAATCAAGCAGCTCTTTGTTCTGGTTTTTTTTTTTTTTTTCTTTGAAATAGCTTGAGAGCTTTGATTTAGATACATAAAGCTAAGGGAAAGAAAGATGAAAAAATGAGAGTTTTTTTTCTCTCTCTTTTTGCTCGCTGTAAAGTGCTGTTCATTCTTGGTGGTATAGTATACAAATATTAATTTTCTACGTGGATATATATCCATCATTCATAACCATTATATTTCAATCCTAAGCGGTTCCTATCAATTCATAAAGTGTTTCTAACAACATATATATATATGTGTGTGTGTATATATCACACTCCTCAAATTTCATTTATTTTAAAAGAAATTACCAACGTCTGCACTGTAACTATTTTTAACGAAACTTATTTGGCAAAATGAGCAACAAGATTTTGAATGGCCTTTTTTTTCAAGTGGTTATTTTGTGTGGCTAAAAAAATTGACACCAGTTTACCACATCAATCTAGGTAAATTCACTACAAAAAAACTAAACTTTTAGTCACAACATTTTTAGGTGACTTAATATCACTTTAAATCAAAAAGTTGGGATTAATATGCGTTTTGTTACAAATTTTTGTTTTAACTAAAACTTTTAGCCACAAGGTTTTTTAGTCAGTGTGACTAACACTTTTTTTTTTTTTTAACTAAAAACCTCGTGGCTAAATGTTTTAGTCACAACAAAAATTTGTGACTAAGGTTGTGACTATAAGTGACATTTAGTCATACAATATTATTGTGATTAAAAAGGGTTATAAGAAAATGTTGTGACTAAAAGTTTTTTTTTTAACACTGAAACAATTGGTGCGGAAGGATTCTTTACTATTTTACCATCAGAAATGCTCAAGGCTCCGCAATGGCTCTATTAAATCCAGTGTTGGATCTCTCATGAACCTCAATTTTTGAAACCTTTTTCGTGTATTAAGATCCCTACGAGTCCGATAGAAGAGCTATTATAACAGTATTCTAAGAAAATGCTCAACAAGAACAAAAACTTCCAATAAGAAATAGATCAACAAACCAAAAGGATTAAAAACCTAGAAATCATGGTTCTCAATATCTACCAGAAAATTCCCATGAGTGCACTATAGCACTAACAAATTATTCTTCAAATTAACAGTCACCTAGACTTTATCATGTCACGGTGGCTTTTATATAAACTAGGAGTCTCAACGGAAATCGGTAGCAAAACATATATATGGTTCACAAAACAAGCTAGAACTAGCTAGCTAGACTTATTCCATGCTCATCAGGAGGATAGTACCAGAAAAACCCCTAATTTAAGCTTAAACATGATACATCATATCGTCCTCCGCTACGAGTGATGTAGCCTCTTGGGGCAGCAGGTGATCACCATGATTGCCAGCTTGGATTTTTTTTCCCTTTCTTCTTGGCTGAGCTTTCCTTTCCTATATATACATACATAAGTGATTCTTAGTAACAAAGATCTTTAATTAATTAAGTTAAAGAAGGGGGGGGGGTGGGTGTTGGTAAAAGGCTGCCTTTTGATGGCGCCTTTGGCTCATTAGTAGTAGAATTAGTACTTATACGTCGGGGTGGGAGGGGTTTGAAGGCTTCTCTCGGACCGTCTTCAACATTAAGTTTTGGCACTTCTTTTTCTTTTTCATAGTTTGGAGTAGGACCTTTAAGATTGAGGAGGTAATTGTATGAATCACACGTAAACTTGTCAAGAGATATTATCGGTGATAGTGCCTCGAATATGTCATCCTCCACAACGCTAGAACTCTCCTCAAACGTCCTCTTCTTAGCTGGGATACTGGCCGTTGTCCTTGCTGGTACAACATTCTTCTCCTGAAGTTTATGTAACTTTATCAATTAGCGAATTATTCCTATATAGCTTTACATACTCAAAAGGAATTACTATGAAAGGTGATTACTATTTCAACAAACCGAGGAAAAAAAAAAGTTACGTATTGTTATTTTTTGTCGTTGTAATTCACAAGCTAACTCACCATGAGTGCTAGAACTAGAGGTGTTGAGCTTAATTGTTTCTCTTAGCGGTTCGAGAGTATAAATCTTTTGGCTCGAGTGTGATTCTAGTTATGCCGTTCGGTATTATAAATAATCTGCTTCAATTTCTTGAGAATATGGAAGTTGTTGGTTTGGTGTGATCACTTTGGCAAGAACTATGTAGTTTTTCCTCACACTTTCAGGAAGGCAATTTTGCAGTAGAAATAGACTTAGTACTAGAGGTGTTGAGCGTAGTATTTTCTCTTGGTGAGCGTAGGCTCTCGATTTTGTTCAGTCATTGGTGATAAGAGACAATACTTCTCTTCATGTTTCCGTTTTCTTGCCTGTTGCAGGTGTTAGAGAGGCAAAATTTGATGGTTTTTGATTGTTTGTTTCTTTTGTTCTGTTTTCAAAAGTTGAAGTGTAGACATTCTTATTCTCTTTCTAGGTTTTTTTCACTAGATTTTACTGACAATATTTTCTATCATGATGTCTATCTTAGAAATTGATTTTCAAAGGCATGGTTTCAACTGCTCATTTTCATTGTAGTTTTTGCATGAGATTTTATTAATTTTTGTTTGTTATTTTTTGTTAGGATTTTTTTCTTCTTTGAGATGCTCTTCGCTCTCTGATATTTTGTAATTTTTCTTGATTTTAATATTACAGAGTTGATGGTTTAATGCGAGATAGGTTAGTAAGTGAATGACAACTTAATTAAGATGTACTAGTTGCAAATATTGAATGTTGATTTCTTGCTTTCGTTTTAAAAATAAGTGCATATGGATATACACTGACAAAAGCAACATGGGTCTAGGGGCTTAAGCCCTCCTCAACTTCTTATTCTTTATATTTTCTTTCTTTATATTTATATATGCGCAGATGTAATGTACCACAATACCCACAATTATAATACAGTATTAATTATTGAATTTTATTTGTTTTTTCGTTGTAGTTATTAGTCCTTTTAACATAAAATATTTTCGTCGGGATAGGATGAAAGTATAAACCTTGCCCGGTTCTTTCAGAGTAAGTAAAGTAATTAGGATATGAAACATGTTTGTTTGCTTACCCGTTGTAATTCCATCCTGCGGGGATAGGATTCGAACTAGCAGTCTTCAAGTCATGAGCCTGATGAGTCAACCAAATCGTCTATCCCGCTGATTAGCTAGGGTTAGGATGTTATCTTCTCATAGCACGAGCTTTCACAGCCCCGTTCTGTAACTTCCCTTATGGGAAGTCCCGCCATTAGTAAATAAATAGTTATCGTAGACCCTAGGAAAAATTTATGACACCTATAGTTCTTATAATGGATTTCTTATTAAAGTATGTAATTTCTCTTCAATTTTTTTAGATGGGTTTGTTGTTTAGTATTCGAACTTTCTCATCTAAACCGTTATCCCGACAAAATCTTTTGTCGAGATAGAATAGGCGGGAAGATCCGTCTATTAAGGATTGGATACAAATAGTGGCATAATTAGTAGAAACTGATATTTATAACAATTTATAGAAACTGATATCAAACACATAGTTGATTTCAGCTAATCCTTATCCCGACATAAAACTTTGTGGGGATGAATAGTGGGGTAATATCTATTATAGATTGTAGGACAAATTTATGAGACTTATTTATTTAACTTCATCAATCACACAGTTCATCTCATCGAATCCTTATGCCGACTAAAATTTTCGTCGAGGTAGAATAGGCGGGAAGACCCGCCATTAAGAATTAGACACAAATGGGTGCATAATTAGTCGGAAATAAACATTAAATGTAAGTTGTAGGACAACTTTATGAGATATTTTTACTTAACTTCATCCAGCACACAATTCTAATTATCATGGAATTCTAATCAAAAAAGAAAAATTTTTAAAGAACTGACTTGCTACATGTACTAACACACTGAAAACATGGTGATAAATTCATGAAATTTTACAACGGATTGTTGAACTGCAAGTATATTATTATTGAGTTCTAGTTAGATATCGATATTTTCCTAAAATTTTCAAACTTCTACAACCCATCTAAGATGAAAGAGACAGAAATTTTGTAGTAGTAATAAAAAATATTTATATCATCATCATCTCAAAATTTGGCCCAAAAGTAAATAAACAAAATTTATCCCAAACAAAACCAGAGACCAACTAATTCTCTTTGATTTTCGTCAATAAACTCAAAGTGGTCATGAGGGTTATACAAAATTTAATTTCTAGTATTTTTGTTTCACAATCTACTGCTCCAATGTCCAAATCTTGTTATGAATTTTATTTCGTTAATTTAATTTTTTGAATGGAAATCTTGTTATATGCATGTTAGTTTTGTGTTTAATCTTAATTTTATTTTAGATCTTTCACTTAATATGTCAATTAACATTGTCTAATAATTTCTTCCTCTTGTTTGGTTATTTTCCAAGGTAGCATAATTACACTTTGAACCAGGCCGTCAATGTGTGTGTTCCGCACTCAGGAGTCAGGCTTAGAAAACAGATTATCAAAAATGGCATAAAATGAACTAAAATTAAATCAGTAAAATAAAACAAGACTCTGATTCATGTATACATACCTCATTTTTTGTTTCTTTGTTGCGAGTGACAGGCACAAAAGTGGGCTCTCTTGCAGGCACAAAAGTGGTTTTGTCCAAGCCTGAGCGTTTCATTTCTCCCTTCATAGTTGAATCCTGAAATCGAGAGAGAGAGAGAGAGAAGAGAGTATATCTTTTGGATGTGATGGTTTTTTAGTGAAAGAGTGGGAGGAGAGAGTGAAAGAGAGAGCGAATAGTTTAAAAAGAGTATTAGAGAGCCTTCGACAAAGGGGCCAATTGCCACTCCTCGTTCATGCATTTGACCAACCACAACTGGTCCTTTTCTGTCATTGTTTTGGTTGTAATTAACTTTTTTTTTCTTTTTTTAAAATATATATTAATTAACTTACTTTTCCTCAATCATATTTTTATTGTGCTTTTACTTTTCTCTTCCCTCTATATAGTTTTTTATATATCTCTACAGTTTGATACCTTTTATTGCTCTGGCGATGAAATCAAAGCACATTGCATCTTATGCAAAATTAAAGAGTGGGTATATGGAAGTAAATTTTTTTCCGAGTTTGTGAAGGGCCAATATACAAACAATTTGGAAACAAACTGCCATCATATGTGGTCAAATCCAACATTAATTACTTCAAACATGATGCTAATAAGAAAATGGGGGAAAAATTCGAGCAAACTAATTTCCGCGGTATAGTGAAAAATATGCTTGCATTCATTTATCGAAATAGAAAAAAGAAAAACGTTATCTTAAATCCTTTTGACTTCAAGAAGAAAAAGAAAATATTACGTTTACTTGCACCCATGATTGGTAGGATATTAAATGCGGCATTTCGGAATTTTTTTAAAAGCACGCTGGATTGTAGTAGCCAGACATGAAAATTAAAGTACCTAAATGACACTTCCAGCAAAAAAGTAAAAAGTAAATAAAAAGAAAAAAAGAGTACCTGAATTATAAGAATTTAAAAATTTATGCACAATTATAACACAAATTTTGACATTAAACCAAAATGACACAAAAATATAAATAAAGATTATGTCACGATGGTTAAGAGGGAGAATTTATGTCATGTTAGTTAATGAATGAAAAAAGGAAAATTTATACCAAATAGCATATTTTATAGATATTTTTATATTTTATAGCAGGTTTCTTAAAAGATGATAAATTATAATAAATTTTTTGGTAAATCTGTGAACTTCCTTGGATTTTTTTTAAATAACAAATTTACAATTAATTTTTAGAAATAAATTTATATATATGATTTCATATTAGACAAAGAAAAAGAGAGGAGTGAGAGAGAGAGAGGAGGAAAAAGGGGTTTTTTTAATATTGTATGGTCATAAATTTAAGTATGCTATTTATTTCTATGTTTAAGATTTTATGCTATAATTTACTTTTATTATCTTCAAAAATATTATTTTGCTCTTTCTCCTTAAAAAAAAGTGAATATTTGGATAATTTTCTCACTAGCTAGAAACAAAGAACATGGATGACAGTTACGTTTTAGGATTGTGGTTCTATAATTTTATCATCTTTCTTTGGCTATTCGTACATCTGCCAACATTTATGAAGTTCATCTCGCAAAATGAAAATTATTAGAAAGCTCAAACTTAGGCAGGCAACAAATTTGGCTCTTGTTAATTAGTAATTTAATTGACACGCAAAAGAAAAAACGATAATTAGTAATGAATGTTTCAATTTTTATCAAGCAGCTCTATCTTTTGGTTGTTTTCCTTTGGCATAGCTTGGGAGCTTTGACTTAGATTCTGAAGAGGATTGAACATAAAGCTAAGAGAAATCAGATGAAAAAAGAGAGACTTTTTTCTCTCTCTTTTTGCTCGCTATAAAGTCGTTTTAATTTTCTATGTTGTTACCTATCATTTTATAACGTCCATTATATTTTAATTCTCTGAGGCTCCTATCAATTTATAAGGTGTTTCTAACAACATATCACACTCCCTTTTATTTGATTTAAAAGAAATTACCAACTTCTGCACTCTATATATTTTTAACTAAACTTATTTGGCAAAATGAGTAACTAAGATTTTGAGTAGGCTTTTTTTTTTTTTTTCAATTGATTATTTTGAGTGGCTAAAAAAATTGACACTAGTTTACCACATCAATCTAAGGTAAACGATTGGTGCAGAAGGATTCGCTACTGTTTTACCATCAGCAATGATTTAGGGCTTTCCAATAACTCTATTAGATTTAGTATCGGGTCTCTCGTGGACCTCATAATTATTGTATTATCCCAACGATAATATGGCTCTAATTTTAATAGTATTCTAAGAAAATGTTCAACAAGAACGAAAACTTCCAATAAGAAATAGATCGACAGACAAAAGGATTAAAAACTTTAAAGTCATGGTTCTCTATACCCACCGGAAAGTTCCCATGAGGGCATTATAGCACCAACAAATTATTCTTCAAATCCATAGTCACCTAGACTTTATCATGTAACAATAGCGCTTTTATATAAACTAGGAAGGAGTCTCTCGATCTACGAAAATTGATAGCAATATATATATGGTTCACAAAACAAGCTAGAACTAGCTAGCTAAACTTATTCCATGCTAAGAAGGATAGTACCAGAAAAAACCCTAATTTTTAAGCTTAAACACAAACACCTTTTGGCTTATCATCCACCGCTACGGCCGATGTAGCCTCTTGGGGCTGCAGATCACCATGATTGCCAGCTTTGTTTTCCTTCCCTTTCTTTTTGGCTGAGTTTTTCTTTCCTATATATACATGAAAGTGATTCTTAGCAACAAAGAACCTTAAGGGGATTTCAAAAATAAATAAATAAATAATCATCTCCTTTGGCTCAAATTCTATCAATTCTCCATAATTTGGAGTGGGAGGTTTGAAATTGACGAGGTTACTGTATGAATCACGCAAAAACTCCTCAACCTACAATGTTGGTTCAAGTTCACTCTCCTGAAACTTCCTCTTCTTACTGGTCGTTGGATTTGCTGGTTCAACATTTTTCTGCTGAAATTTTTTTCAACTTTATAAATCAGCGAATTATTCCTATATATGTAGCTTTACACACTCAAAAGGAATAACAATGAAAGGTGATTACTATTTCAACAAACCATGCAAAGGAAAGTACACGTATTGTTATTATTATTATTATTATTATTTCATTGCAACTAGAATTAAACTCACCATGGAGTGCTACTAGGTCTTGAGCTTGATAGTTTCTCTTAGCGGCCGGGGAGTACAAATGGCATAATCTTTGGCTCGAGTATGATTTTAGTTATCTCTTTCGGTTTACAAAAACTCTACCTCAATTCCTTGAAAATATGGAAATTGTTTGTTTCGTGTAATCTCTTTGACAAAAACTCTTAACGTTTGTTTGATAAGAAGGAAATAAAACAAGAGGGAAATGAAAAATGGGGGGAGAGAAAACAAGAGGGAAGAAAAAGATTTTACTACAAGTAAAAGTTGTTTGGTATTGCAAGTGAAAGTTGAGAAAAAGAAAAAAGATTAATTATGCAATTATTATTTTACCTATAATTTCTATTTTCTTCAAGGATTTTTTTAATAATACATAAGGATAGCTTTGTAGTTTTATCAATGTTATTTCTTGACAAAGTTTTCATTCCACCTTTCTCTCAAATTTTGGAGAGATTAGAAAATGTAGGTCCCACATGTTTTTTAATCCCTCCTATTTTTGTTTCCTTCAAAAAATCGCTACAACCAAATACCATGGTTTTTTGAATTTCCATCCTAAAATCCCTCTACCTTCTTCCATCCCTCCGTTTTTCAGCCCTACCAAACATAGCGTTAATGTAATTATTTCTCACATTTTCAGGAAGGCAATTTTGTAGTAGATATAGACTTGGTACTGGAGGGTGTTGAGCTTAATAGTTTCTCTTGGTCGTCTTGGGAGTTGGCTTTAGATTTTATATTCAGTCGTTGGTGATAAGAAATAATACTCCTCTTCCATATTTTTGTTTTCCTGCCAGTTTACGATGTTAGAGAGACAAATTTTGACAGTTTTTGATCTTTTCTGGTTGTTTGTTTCATTTGTTATCTTTTCAAGTACTGAAGTATAGACATTCTTATATTCTCTTACTAATTTTTTTTTATAATTCACTGGATTTTACTGACAATGTTTTCAATCATGATGTCTATCTTAGAAATTGATTTTCAAAGGGGTTTCAACTGCTCCTTTTGATATCAGCTTTGGCATGAGATTTTATTCATTTTGTTATTTTCTGTCGGGGTGTTTTTTTTTTTTTTTTTTTTCCTTGTTTGGGTAGTACTTTCTCTTGGATATTTTGTAATTTTTATTGATTTTAATATTACGGAGTTGATGGTTTAGTGCGAGATAGGATAGTAAATGGGTGACAACTTGACTAAAATGTATTAGTTGCCAATATTGACTTGTTCTCATTTTAAGTATATTTATTTATGTATATACTGACGAAGGCAACATGAGCCTATGGGGCTTAAACCCCCTTAACTTCATATATTCTTTATTATTTTTTTTTATAATGCAGTAATAGTTATTTAATTAAAATTAATTTCTGTCGTTGTTCTTAGCCCTTTAACGAAAATTTTTGTCGTTCTTATCCCACGAATATTTTTGTCGAGCTAGGGAAGATAGGAATTCCCGCGATTAAGAACCAGATGTCAATAGGCGGCACAGTTAAAAGAAAATAAATATTTATCAAAGACCCTAGGAAAAATTTATGACTCCCATTTTAGTATGAAAAGTAATTGGTTTAAATTATCCCTAAATTTTTTAAAAGATAACATTTTGGGTTCTTTTTTATTTTTTTTTTATTTTTTGCCGTGCTAATTCTAAACTCTCTAAAAAGGTAATGGTTTGATCGTTTCTATCTGATTTTGTTAAAATCACTTGAGAAGCACGCTTTGTGTTTTTTTGAAGAAAAATACTCCTAAAAATATGAAAATACCCTTATTCATATCAATTAAAAAATTTTAAAAATTAAAAAAAGAAAGAGTCTCTCTCTCTCTCTTTCTCTCTCTCTCTCTCACAAGTTCGACGCCTATGCCGAACGCCGGCCGTCTCTACCTCCCTCCCCCCACCCCCCGCAGATCTGACGTCGGAGATCGAGAGACCGTCTTTCTCTCTCTCCCTTTCCTCCCCTCCCTCCCCATCCCCCTCCCCCTCCCCCTCCCCCCCAAGATCCTATGCCAGATGCTGGAGACCACCCTCGTCTTCTCCATCGTCGGGCCCCTGCCTTCATCTATGAGCAAACGACCCCCTCCCCTCACATAACCCAGATCCGGGTTTGCTAGGAGCACGAATGCCGACGAGCCCATAATGCCATTTGGGGGGGGGGGGGATTTGGGGGGGCAAACCCATATTTCATGAGGGAGGGGGTGAACCCATATTTTGCAAACTCGACAAGAACTCATATCGCAACTGTATGGGGGTGGGGGGGGAGGGGACCAAATCGGAACTTGGGAGGTGGGGGGCGACAGTCAGAGATGGAGGCTGAGCAGGACCTGTCTGCAAAGGTAGGTAGAGAGAGAGAGATAGAGGGGAGAGAAAGACAAGTGACATGAATTTTTTTAATTATTTTTTATTTATTTAAATTAATTATTGTTATATTACTAAAATGCCATCTCAAATTATATCACATGCATTGTACGTAACTCGTTCTGTTAGAATTTAATGGATATGGATGGAAAGGACGAAAATGTCAAATTTTTATAGAGTTTAGGGTCAGCACGGCCAAAACAAAAAGAACCAGGATCAAAGTGTAACTACTTAAAAAGTTCATGGATCATTTAAGCTAATTACTCTTTAGTAAAAATGCCCCAAATATTGTTCTTGTAATTTATTTCTTATTAGAGTATGAAATTTCTCCTGAAATTTTTGGTTGAGAATTGTTGTTAGATGGGTTTGTTGATTAGTATTTGAATTTTCTCGTGTAATCCCTATCCGGACAAAAATTTTCGTTGAGATACAATAGGCGGGAAGTCCCGCCATTAAAAATGAGACACATAAATATGACACAATTAGTAGAAAATAAATATTTGTTACAAATCTTGGGGAAAATTTATGATACTTTTTTTCTTCTAGTTCTAATTTCCTATCCCGAAAAAAAAAATTTCGTCGACATTGGGGGAAGACCCGCCATTAAGAATTAAACACACAAATGGCGGCATAATTAATTGAAAATAAAATTTTTATTATAAACCGTAGGACAAACTTATGAAACTTTTTTACTTAACTTCATGATGAGACAATTCTAATTTTCAATGGAGTTCTAATTAACAACAAAAATTCTTAAAGAATTGATAAATTCATGATGATAAATTAACTACACAAAGAAACATGATGATAAATTCATGATATTTTTGTGGAAAACTAAGAACTAATTTGGAAACAAGAGAAAGCTAAGGTTTATTATTCTAATCAATGAATCAAAATAATACATCAAAAGAGGTTTATACAGGCTAACTAGAAAAATATATAAAAAAGACTAATCTATCTTTAACTGCTGAAAGAAGGAAACCTAATAATAATAGAAAACAAGTAATAAATAAATATAAAACTATATAATCTAACATCCCCTTCAAACTCACGATGCTGGTACAAATAGCATTAAGAGTTTGCCAAATAAGAAATAAAAACGCGAAGTGGAAAGAACCTTGGTAAACATGTCAGCAATCTGTATGGAAGAATGAACAACAGGTAATGCAATGATGCCAAGTTAATAGTGATATCGAGTGATATGACAATCAATCTATATATTTGGTCTCCATATGGAACACTGAATTGTGGGCAATCTGAATAGAACTCTGACTATCACAATATAAGGGAGTAGTTCGATGAAGAAAAACACCCAAATCTGTAAGCAACCAACGTAACCAGACTATCTCACAAGTAGTAGAAGCCATTATATGATATTCTGCTTCAGTGGAGGATCAAGAAATAACATCTTACTTTTTACTCTTCCTAAAAATACGAGAATTGCAAAAAAGATACAGAAACCAGAGGTGGACTTGCGATCTATCGAATTACTAGCCCAATCAGCATCAGCGTAAGCACGTAGCTCTAAGGATGAAGCAGATGTAAGTAAAAAAAATCTAAAACTGAGTGCCCTGAAGATACCTCAAAATGTGAAGAACTACAGCCCAATAAATTGTAGTAGATGTAATCACAAACTGGCTAACTGTATAAACTACATCTGGTTGAGTGATAGTGAGATAAACCTGCCCACAATAGTGAGGTATAAACTAAGATCTAGCAAAGGAGGACCATCAGAAGGAGAGTATCGAGCATTAGTCTTAAGAGGTGTATCAACAATCTTATTATCAGTAAGATGTGCACGCTTAAATATATCAGCTATATACTTTAATTGAGAGAAAAGATAACCATTCAGAGAAGAGGTGACTTCAATGCCCCAGAAAATAATGTAGTGAGCCCAGATCTTTCATGGCAAAATAACTACCTAACTCAATCTTCAATGCTACAATCCCATCAACATCATCACCAGTAATAATCATACCATCAATATATAAAGACAATAGAATACGACCCATACTAATACATCTGACAAACAAAGATGAATCATAATGACTAGAGTGAAAGCCAAGCGAAATAATCATCGTGGAGAACTTCTCAAACCAGGCTTGAGGTACCTGTTTGCAACCATAAAGGGCTTTTCTGAGCCAGCAGACTTCACCAGGTTGATGAGAAACACCAAAAGAAGGTACCATGTAAACTTCTTCATGAAGATCATCATTCAGAAAGGTATTTTTAATATCCATCTGAGATATGTATCATTGACAAATAGAGGCAACTACAATGAGAGTATGAACTGTAGTCATTTTTACAATCATAGAAAAAGTCTCCTCATAATCCATAACATACTCTTGAGAGTAACCTTTAGCAACAAGTCGAGCTTTGTATCTTTTAATAGAACCATCAGACTTGGTTTTGATTTATAGACCCAATAAGAATCAATTTCTCATTTACCTGGTGGTAAAGGTATTAAGTCTCATATATTTATCTGATGCAAAGCAGTAAGTTCCTCAGTCATAGCATCCTGTCAAAGTGGATCAAAAACAGTCTCTCTGTAGGATAATGGCTTAGAAAGACGATGAATAGAAGCTAAAAAAGAAGTGAAAGAGCTAGAATAAAAAGTGTAGACTTAAGAAAACGTGTAAAGTGATGAAGAGGATGAGGAGCCAAAGTCTCAGGAGGTGATTAGACAGCATAGGAAGAGAGGGAGCAATCATAGTATTAGGAGCCAGAGTACCAAAATCTAATGAGTTATCACTGGGAATTCTACAAGAAACATTATCTGAAACTGGAGCAGATGCTTGTGAAACAGTTGGTGGGATTATGTCAGTGCCAAAAGTGAAAGGATAAATATGTATAAGATCAGACTTGATCACATTGTGAGAACTAGCAGGAATAGAAAAGAATGGGATATGTTTAAGAAAGACAACATGATGAAAGATATATAATTTTTGACGAACTGGATCAAAAACATAATATATTTTTTGACCTGCACCATAATTCAAAAGGACGCACATAACATACTGCGATGATAATTTATGACATTCGACATAAGGACGAAGGACAAAACAGGTAGAACCAAAACACGTAAGGAAGAATAATCATGAGCATATTCATACAACTTTTCAAATAGTGACAGACTTCAATTGTGGGAGGTTGGAATCCTATAAATCAAATGAACAATAGTAAGAATTGCTTCTCCCCAAAATTCAATAAGAACACCGGTAAACAACAAAAGAGAATGAGTAGTTTCAACAAGATGCCTATGTTTCCTTTCGGCAACACCATTTTGTTCCAGAACATCTGTACAAGAAGTTTGGTGAACTGTTCCATCGGAAGCAAGTAAATTAGAAAAAATCATTAGAAGTACATTCTCCTCTCAAGTCACAAACACTTTATGACAGCCGAATATTGAGTTTTTATAAGAGCTCAGAAAGTATTGAAAATTGTAAGAAAATCAAAATAACGCTTCATAAAATAAACCCAATAATATCAAGTGCAGTCATCAATAAACGAAACATAATATCATGACCTGCCCCCCCCCCCCCCCCCCGGCTAATTTTTAAGCATAGGAAAAGGTCCTCACACATCAAAATGAACGAGATCAAATGGTGCAAGAGAAAAAGAAAGACTTTTACAAAATGGTAAAGTATAAAATTTTCTAGTTTGCAAGTACTACAATCAGAAATATCATGAGTTACTAAATTGCTTAATGCTCCTGTAGAAGCTAAAAAGTATAAACGAGATGTTGAAACATGACCAACACAAGGATGCTATAAATAAAGATCAAAAGATGAATGACTCGGACGAAAAGATGACAAGTCCATACTAGAAGCTACAACCTCTGGTACTTTAAACTCATCTAAAACATAGAGTCCTCCTTACCTACGATCTTTCCTAATCAGCTTCTGAGATTACAGATCATACACATAACAAGTGGAAGAAGAAAAAGAGACTAAGTATCTTGACTCACATAATTAACTAATGGAGACAAGATTTAAAGTAAGACTATGAATGTGATAAACATTAAAAAGAGGCATGTAAGATGTGATGGTCGAAACCTACTAATGGCATAGGAATACCATCAATAATCATAACTGACACAGATGGATTAGGAAAGAAAGAAACAAAAGATGATAGATTATGGGACATATGATGAGAAGCTCCAAAATCTAAGACCATAAGAAGGAAGATATACCTGAATGACTAGAGGATGACAAACCTATATGAGAAAAGATAGATTTAGCTTGTGGCTATGTGGTAAGAAATTTCTGAAACTACTCTAACATAAATGGACCTAATGACAGTGCAACCATTGCAGGATTTGGTTAAAGTGGTCTGTATGTCCACTGTTGATTACCAAATTTCGATGAAGGAGAAGGTAATAATCACCAAATAAGAAAGAACAATAATACAAAAAGAAACAATTAAGACGTGCGGAAGCGAGCAAATAGAAGTATAGATCGATTGTACGGACGATCCAGGAAAAAAACAACGCTCTTGTACAGACGGTGTGTGTGGATGCATACGGACAACGTACGGATGTGTACGAATGTCAGCAGATGGCTATTGTATGGACATCGGTGCCCCTAGCAGAAATCAACGAGGAATTTGATCAGTAAAAGCTTTTGCAAAAAACAACCGTTCTTTAACAAAATTAACAAAATCTATAAGATGGTGGCTCTGATACCATGTAGAAAACCAAGAACCAATTTGGGAACAAGAGAAAGCTAGGGTTTCTTATTCTAATAAATGAATCAAAATAATACATCAAGAGAGGCTTATATAGGCTAACGTGAAAAATATTTAAAAAAAAACTAATATACCCTTAATTGTTGATAAGAAGGAAATCTAATAATAATATGTAACAAGTTATAAATAAATATAAAACTATATAATCTAACAATTTTTACAATATATTTTTGAACCGCATATTTGTATTGAATTATTATTAAATAACAAACTTTTCCTAAATTTATCAAACTTCTGAAAAGAAGGCAGAAATTTTGTAGCACTAACAGAAAATATATGTATTATCATCATCTTAAAATTTTGACCTCTAAGTAAATAAGCAAAATTTACGCCCAAACAAAGCCAAACACTAACTCATTTTCTAAAATTTCGTTAATAAACTCAAATGGTTAAAATTAATTTCTAGTATTTTAGTTTCCATCACCAATATATAACCACAGTACAGTACTGCTTCAATGTCCAAATCTTCTTTTACTTTTTTTTTTTTTATGTAAATCTTTTTATGTTAGGGTTTGTGTATAATCTTTTGCTTTTAGATCTTTCACTTAATATTATCTAATAATTTCTTCTTGTTTGTTTATTTTCCAAGGTAGAAAACAGATTATCAAGAGAGAGAGAGGATATCTTTTGGATGTGATGGTTTTTGAGAGAGAGAGAGGAGAGAGAGAGAGGGAGATAAGTTTAAAAGAGTGTAAGAGACCACTTGTCACTCGTTCATGCATTTGACCAACCACAACTCGTCCTTTTCTGTCCTTGTTTTGGCTATAATTTACGTTACTTTTCCCTTTTTTTTTAAATAAAAATTAATTAACTTACCTTTCTTTAATTATCTTTTTATTGTGAATAATTTTCCTCTCTCCCCTCAATATATGTAAATAGTATTTTATATCTATATAGTTTGATACATTTGCATTGTATGCAAAATTAAAGAGTGCGCGTATGGAAGTAAATTTTTTTTCCAAGTTTGTGAAGGGCCAATATACATTGTCCGTGAAACAGGTTTAAAAAGAAAAGAAAAGAAAAGAAAAAGAAAAGAAAAATCTTTCAGTATTACAATTTGGAAATAAAATGGTAGTATCCAGTATTAATTACTATTATATCCGTAAGCCAGTCAAATGAGAGCATAGATATGACGTTATCTAATTAACAACTGAGTGAAAAATTCGAGCTAACTAATTTCTGCAGTGAAAAATGTTGCTTTCGTTTATTGAAATTGAAAAAAGAAAAAAGCTACGTTCAATCCTTTTGACTTCGTAAAAAAAATTAATAATTATGTATGTTTTGAGCTTTTTTTTTTCCCCCTACATAAGAATATATTTTGTGGTTGGTTAAGCAATTTCTCCTAAAAATATAAAATATAAAATAAATATAAAATTTGCTCCCCAGAATTATGGGCCTCATAGAAGAGAATGTGATTGGGCTTAGGCCCATGATGGAAGGCCTTTTAAGCCCACATCAGGCGAGCCGGGCAGAGTCGCCACGACAGTGCGCGGTTGCGGCTCTCTTTTCTTTCGGGTTTCGATCTCTCTCTCTCTCTCTCTGCGCGTGAGAGTGTGAGAATTGAGAAGTCCAAAACTTTCGCCGGCGGCAGGTCTTCCGAGTAGCTTAGTTGGCGACGGAGATGGAGGACATTGAGGATTTGCTCGTCGGAAGCACTGGCGGTGCTCCTCCTGGCTTTCGCTTGCCACTCACAGCCGTTGGCTTCAATCCCAAGAAGACCAAGACTAAACATCTTCCCAATCACCTCCTCAACAATTCCCTCTCTCCTAAAATCCCCGGCACTCAGGTCTCTCTCTCTCTCTCTCTCTGTCTTAATTTTTTTTCGCAAATTTCTGATCTTTTGTTGTTTTTTGCAGACAATTTATATCAAGACCTTCGGATGCTCACACAACCAGGTAAGCCTTTATCTTCTATAGTTATATCTTTATGTGTGTGTGTGTGTGTGGTGTGTGCGCAGATATGTATGTATATGTGGACTATAGTCCTGGATTGAATATTATCATCCGCTTTGTTATTGCTTTTGCAGCTTGCAATTCTTGTTACTTAAATGTACTGACATGCTATGTTGCTTAATTATGACCTTTAAATTGCTGCCAAGGTGATCTTTTTTGTTGTTGTTGCTGAGTATCTGAAGATTATATATGTGTTCTTTTCATTTGTTTTAAGAACACATTGAACTGTGTGGAATGTTTAGAACCCTGTTTTCTGAAATGTTTTTGGTTGAGAAATATTCAAATTTTATTTCACTCTAGGCTCCCAAGAAATGTAGGTTGTCTCATTTTGCTTCGTGGAGCTTAATATGTCACACTATTAGCACCAGAGTTTATCAAACGTTCTACTATTTGTCCTTCTCTAACAGAAACGTTACAAAAAATGATGGAATGAAGCATGTGAGGCTCAAGTGATGAGTGGGTTGATTGTAATTTGATAACATTAATGTTCAGTAGTTGATTGGATGGGTGAATAGAATCGGATCCATGCTGCCCAACTGATCCAAAATTGTGACTTTCATATGCTAGATTAGTTGGGTAAAATGAATCCAATTCCAGTTTAATTCACTTGCCCTATCAACCACTCAACATTCAATTTATCGAATTACCTTCACTCACTCGTTACATGTGCCTCACGTGCTTCATTCTATATCTCTTTGAGCGTTTCCTGTCATAGAGAGACCAATAGTGGAACATTTGATATGCCCGAGTGCTAATAATGTGAAATTTAAGTTCCATGTGACAAAGTGAGACAACCTTCATTTCTAGGAGGGAAATCAAATAGTTCCTTTTATAGTCTTATCTCGAACTTAATAAGAAGATTAATTTTTGCATTTTTTGTTCCTAAAAAGATTCTTGCAATTTTAAATATCTCAGAGTGACAGTGAGTATATGGCCGGTCAACTTTCAGCATTTGGTTATTCATTAAGTGACAACCCTGATGAAGCAGATTTGTGGCTTATAAATACGTAAGGATTTTCTTTTTCTTCTTCTGGTTTTTAAGTTCATCTACTTGTGTTCTGAGATGTTAGCTTCGTTGAAGAAATCTTTCATCCAAACTGTGGTTGGTGCGTAGGCTTGCTTGCTACTAGTCATATCCAAATTCTCTTTTGTTGCTTCTTGGTTTGTAACAAACGAGAAGATCTTGTGAGCTCATTTGTCGTCTGTTGGTTTTATGTTAGATTTTATGGATGTTTATGTTGTTCTTTACATTTTAAGTTGTTCTAATGATTCAAGTTGAAGGTTTTTTTGATCCTATGTATTACCATTACCATACATATAAATATGGATTTAAATGTATCCTACAGCTGAAATTTAATGGTATTGACCCTTGTTACTTCATGCAGCTGTACGGTTAAATCTCCAAGTCAGTCTGCAATGGACACTATAATAACAAAAGGAAAAAATGCAAAAAAGCCGCTGGTGGTGGCTGGTTGTGTGCCTCAAGGAAGTCGAGATCTGAAAGAACTAGAAGGGGTTAGTGTAGTTGGAGTCCAGCAAATTGACCGTGTGGTTGAAGTTGTTGAAGAGACTCTGAAAGGTCATGAGGTTCGGCTTTTGACCCGCAAAACATTGCCTGCACTTGACCTTCCTAAGGTACATATCAGAGATTTATAGTTTCTTTAGACTAGTATTTATCTAATTCAATTATATTCAAGTGAAGTTTCTAATTAACTTTCTGTAATAGGTGAGAAAGAACAAGTTTGTTGAGATTCTTCCCATTAATGTCGGTTGTTTAGGTGCCTGCACTTACTGCAAAACAAAGCATGCCCGTGGTCACTTGGGGAGTTATACGGTTGATAGCCTTGTAAGTGGGTGTAACATCAATTTCTGTTCTCCATTTAATTGGGTCTGAAATTTATTGGAATGTCAACATTGCAGGTAGGACGGGTAAAAACTGTCATAGCTGATGGAGTTAAGGAGATGTGGTTGAGCAGTGAAGATACTGGAGCTTATGGTAATCTACATTGATATATGTTCTATGTTGGCTGTGTTGTGGATGTCGAAGTCCTTGGGAATTTATTATATTTGATGATGTTATCCATAAAGGGGATAATTGAATGGGAATAGCTCTAGAACTTTAGCTGCAATGAAAAACTATGGTGTGAGATTCTTGTTTATCTTACTTTCATACTTGCAAGCCCTCTTTTTTAAACCGCTACCTAGCCCAAAAATCTTAGAAGCTAAATTAAAATTATCAGAAATTACCACCCCCCCCCCACCCCCCCCCCCCCCCCCCCGAAAAAAAAAAAAAAAGAAAGAAAGAAAGAAAGAAATCCATTAGGATGTAGTTATATCTCTATCTACCTAATTCAAAACTCTCTGTGCACATATTTTGCAGGTCGTGACATTGGGGTCAATCTTCCAATTTTGTTGAAGGCCATCGTTGCTGAACTTCCTCCCGATGCAAGCACAATGCTTCGTATTGGTATGACAAACCCTCCTTTTATTCTGGAGCACTTGAAAGAGATAGCAGATGTTTTGTGCCACCCGTGTGTATATTCCTTCTTGCATGTACCAGTTCAATCTGGAAGTGACGCAGTCTTGACTGTAAGTACCAACATTCAATTTTTCTCCTAAATTGGCAAGCTGCATTACTCTGATGATTTTGCATCTCTGCCGAGACTTGAATGTCAAGTTATATATAGTAATGCATATAGAAATATAATTCTTGTTGGTTTTGTATATATCATGCTGATGACACTATAAATGTCTTAGGCTATGAATCGGGAATATACTGTTAGTGAGTTCAGGACTGTGGTAGATACCCTGACGGAGCTTGTGCCTGGGATGCAGATTGCAACTGATATAATATGTGGATTTCCTGGTAAGTATGAGGATGGTGAACTGGCTTAAGTTTTACGGATCTTCTAGATTAGGGACCTTGCTAATTGATGTTCTCTCTCCTTTTCATATTTACTACTCTTTTGACGCCTTTTCCCTTTCTTCTCATAGCTAAGTTTAAGTATCCTGCCATCTCAAACCCTAGCTTTTTGGTGATTTTCCTTAAATTTGTTTGCATTATACTTTACCTATTCTCTGATTCCTCCTTGATCCGGAAGGTACATGCCAGGATTATGAGTAATATTTTGTCAAAAAATTTTGCAGTGTCGAGTTTCCTTCTTCGTCTTCTTTTTTTTTTTTTTTCCTACTTCTTCTTCTTCTGTAATAAATTGGTCAGGAATTAGTAACCGAGTAAACTACACCCATTCCATGGGCTTTTCAGGTGAAACAGATGAGGATTTCGCTCAAACCGTTAGCCTTCTTAAGGAGTACAAATTCCCCCAAGTTCATATATCACAATTTTATCCTCGACCAGGTACGTTAATGATCAAGTACTGCTTGTTAGAGTTTATTACTCCACTAGAATATTTAATAAGTTGGACCTATATGCATCTATCCTCTACAATTCAGTTTCTTTCTGAACTCAGGGACGCCGGCAGCGAGGATGAAAAAGGTTCCCAGTACTATTGTGAAGAAACGAAGCCGTGAGTTGACGTCGGTTTTTGAAGCTTTCACACCTTATAATGGAATGGAGGGGAGGGTGGAAAGAATATGGATAACCGATATTGCAACAGATGGAGTTCACTTGGTACGTATGTGTGGAAGGTGTCTAAACTTATATAATGGAGGGTTCGACTTTGCAACATCCCCTTATGCTTTTGGTTGAAAATCCACATTTCACGTATGAATCAATTGTATATTGTATTTCTATTGAAGCGTTTTTTTTTTTTTTTTTTTTTTTTTTTTCTCTAGGTTGGCCATACCAAGGGGTACGTGCAGGTGCTTGTGGTTGCTCCAGAGGCTCCAGAGAGTATGCTCGGCACTTCAGCCATCGTGAAAATAACATCCGTCGGAAGGTGGTCAGTTTTTGGAGAAGTGATAGAAACTCTCCAGGATGTAAAATACAAAACAACTTCAAGCAGGGGATCGTTAGCTGAGAACAAATGCAGCCCGTGCTCTGACCCTTGCAACACCTGTGCGCCTTCCAGACTGCAAGAAACTTGTGATTGTGGACCAGAAGGCTGTGGAGTAACTACGTTGGAAGAAAGCGCCGTCTCAACAAATGCCATTTCACAAGAGGATCAAAGCAGCCGGAATCCGATTGGATGGTTGCTGAGGAAGAGAAAGACGCAAAAAACAGTGGAGAGTGAAGTTGCATCTGAATTTAAGGAAACGCAAGAGTGGGTTGGAGAAAGCAAGGGCACTTCATGGAATGCAGTTGATAGAGTTCTTCTGGCTGGAATGCTTGTGAGCTTCATGACAATCTTAGCACTGCTAGCACATTTTGTACTTAGGACTTCGTCTAACTGAAAAAAAAAACCGTCGGTTTTTCGCCTACCCATTTTTGTCAACGTTTTGATCAAAAGATTTTACCATGTGCAAATTTTTGTTCCATCCATTTGGAAACTTCTGTTATATGATTGTTTTGATGGATATCTTGGTTCATTGAATATTCTTTTTAATTTTTTCTTCTTCTTTCTAATTTCTTTATTCCCCGACAAATAAAGAGCTTCATCCAAAAAATATATATATATATATATTTGATAACAGATGCAGAAAAAAAGTAGAGGTAAAAAATAAAAAATAAAAAATAAAAAAAGTTGGTATATTTATAGATAAGCATCAATAAAGCTGGGGATATACACATATTGGAAACGTGAGAATCTTTATTGGGTGGGGCTTAGCAGTAGCAAGAATAAGGAGCAAAATTATTGCTTGTTCTGTGTCTTTTAGTGTTACAAATCCAGTGCGATAATTATTATTATTCAGGCCGACCATCTTCATCTTTTGTTTCTTTCTCCTAGCAACTGCGTGTGAAAAATTGCGCAACAAAAATCCCCTCTTCCCGTAGGTAAAAATTGCACTAAAAACAGGTGAAAATGATAATAATAATAATAATAATACTTTCGCGACTTAACTTTCTTCAGAGCAACATTTCGGACTTGGATGGCAATCTCTTGAAGAAGTTGATGGGGACAGAAGGCAACTTGCTCCTGAACCGTGGATGTCTCAACCAGTATAGCCCAAGCAACAATGCCACAACTTGGAACGGCGTTACGTATATGAACACTGCCCATATCAACGAGAAGATGATGAATATGGCCGTCGCTCTCGGATCCCGCCAGCTCAGTATGGCTTGTGCCCTTTCCAATTGCGACGCCAAATCCCCCACCACACTCTGCACTCTCCCCGCCACGCTCCGCAACCTGTCGTACCTCATCCTCACTATGTCTGCGGGACGACTAGTCGGGAAGGTGTCGAACTCCTCGTCAAGCTCGTCGGGGTGGGCGAACTCCGCCTGTGAGAGACGGGCGTCCATGTGGGGCGGGTGCCGCGGCCTGAGCCTGTAGTTCCACATTCCGATCACGAAGAGGTAGAGGAAAATCGTGGGCAGGATCAGTTCCGGGTAGCAGATTAGCATCAGAAACAGGACGTGGACGAGACATGTGGTGATGGGGTTCTTCCAGTAGCAGATTTCGTCTAACCATCTACACACGGCGGAGAGACTGGAGAGAACAGACATTATGCGTTGAAAATTGGCCTTGCTTCGTCTTAGGCTCCACATGTGGTAGTCCACGTCCAACATGTACTCCACATTCTCTCGCCGGAGGGGCGGCTCAGCTCGTGCCAGCCTCGCTGCGACAATCTGCATTGCCTGGTGCCTAAGCAGATCGATGTGCATGACGGAAATTGGCTGGACATAATGCATTTTTGGAAGTAAGGGCCTGCCGTATTGTGTCACCATGTTAACCCAAGCCGTGCAAGTGAACCTTAGCGCCAATTGTAGTTCACCGTGCTTCTTCAAACCGGATGGTGTGAGAACAAGAAGCGGGTAATAATGAGTGTAAATTCGATCGGTTTCAAGAGTGGATAATCGAATTCTAACTTTCCCAATTCTCTGGTCTCTGGCATCGTCTTTGCTTCCGTTCGTGTGGCAACTATCAAACACGCCAATGGTGATCACCGTGCACGGGTCGTAAACTTCCCAAGTGTACTGCTCGTTCCATCGAGGCGACAATGTGTCGAGAAGCGTTCTGGTCCGAACCCATTTGTTGCCATACTTAGCCACGCAATAGGCGTCGGTCGTCCTCCCTTCTCTGCTCTTCATGGGAAGCAAATTTTTGGCACTCAAAATCCCAAGCTCAAGAATCCCAATACTATGCTTCCTCAAACGATTCGACGACGGCTGAAGATCGCTGCTGAAATGCGTGGCCTCATCGAGAACATGATACCCCGCTTCCAAGCAGAGCCGGAGGTGAATCTTACTCGAGAACTTCTCCTTCTTCCTCTCCGTCTCCTCCTCGGCCGCCACTGAGGGCTTGTGGAGGTTGAACCATCGTGGATCGGGAAGCTTAATAGTCTCCAACCTATGCGGAACGTCCCTAACCGTGAGTATCACCCGTCCTAGTATCTCATCCTTCCCTGGTCCAACTCTATCCTCAACAGTCACAACTATGAAATCCTCAAACGGCTCGGACGCGACGAACATGAGCTCGTCATCCCAAACCGGACTCGCCATCCGCATTTGAAACGGCTTCGTGAGTTTGATCTGATTCCCGAGCTGAACCTGTTTTCATATTCGAAACACATTGTCACAAACCCCAAAACTCAAATTATCAACCACTCATTTCACAAATTTTCCGGATATTACCTTCACATATACAGTGGGAACCCGGCTTCTATCGGAGGGAACGAGGTCCTGAGCTTCAATGACGTGAACTCTAAGGTAATAAAGCTTAGGAGAAAAGTAGACCTTAGACCTCGTATTGGCAAGGTTGACATGGCTGACGTTGTGAGCATCAGAATGCCAAGCTTCCGGGAACGACTCGTCGGCCTGAGTCCCCATCCAAACGGCGAGCATGATCTCGCCCTTGGTCTTCATTCCATGCTTGTCTTCCAGTTTATACCACTGAGGAGCCAGAGGACTGTCCGGCGGAACTCTCAGAGGAACTTCGGAGAGATCGAAATGAACTCTTCCGACGAAATCATCCTTCGCAAAATCCTTATCCTTAACAGTTACTTCCAACAAATTCGACTGCAGTCTCTCCTTGGAGAAGGCGAAAATCTGCTTCCAGACGGGGTTCTGGTTCTTCTCCCAGTGCTTGGTCACTCCTTTGTAGTTCCCAAGCTTCACTTCCACATAAGGATCCAGACTTCCGGTGATGTCCATCACCGGAAGGTCTCTGGCCTTCACCACGCTCACGTACAAGTAGTGCATCTGCTCCACCAGGTCGTATGTGCTCGCCGTCTTGTCCCCTCCTCTGTACCGCAGCCGCGCCGCCAGCGGCGGCCGCGTCTCCACCAGCGCGAATTCCGGATTCTGCCTTGGCACCTGCATCCGCATCACCGTCGCTGCCGCCGCCGGCCCGGCCTGAGCGTAGTCCCTCCTCGTCTCGAAAACCGGCATCGGCTTCTCTCTCGTATCAAAGGCGAAGCCGGATGACATCGCCGCCGCCGGAGCTGAGTGGCCGCCGCCAACGCCGCCTCCGGCGGCGGTCCCGATCGAGTGAAAAGTCCTCACTTCCTTCTCCTTCTTCTTCTTCTTGAACATCTTGTGGCCGTCGGCGGCGGCGGCCGAGGCGAAATTCGGATCCGGAATTTGGCCAATTTCCCCTTCGATGATTCTGTTAGGGTTGATTTCGCGCAGAGGAGTGTCGGACTCCAAGACGGCCTCAACATTGCTGGCGATCGGAGTGGTGTCGGTGTAATCGTGAGCGGCGTAGATCCTGAGAGCGATGTCGCCTTTGATTTGCTGAAAAATGTCGCGCTTATCGAGCGGGTAACGCTGGTGAAGGGCTTCGGACTCGGAGAGCGGGACGGAGGCCCCGGAGATCCTGACACGGCCGAGGAAGTTTTTTCGGTGAATCTTCCCCTGACTGTCGTTGTAGACGGTGACGTTGAGGGTGCTGTGGAGGAGGTGGTTGGGGTTGGAGACGTTGAAGACGAGCTTCTCGTTCCAGTGAGGGTTGAGGTCTTTGGGCTTGGTCTGGGTCCGCTGTCGCTGGTCGTCGAAGTCGACTTCTACGAATGGGCTGGCAGAGCCCTGGCCGTCCTTGGGCATCAGGTCGGTGGCATTGTGGACCTCGACGACGAGTTTGGTCATGGCGGTTATGGGGAATTGGGTTGAGACAGAGATGTCACGACGACGCCTGGTCTAAGGAAACGGGAAACAAAGAAAAGAAGAGAAGAAAGAGAAATGGAATGCGGTAAATGCAGTTTTTTTTGGCAGATGAGATGTCCATTTGGAGATTGTAGGCTGAAACATATCACATCTGCTATAGAGAGAGAGAGAGAGAGAGAGAGAGTGTTTGGTGGTCTGTGAGGTGGACCCTTTGGTGTTATGTGACTTTGAAAGGGAGATTCCAATGGATTGATTACATTTGTTGAGCTTTGTTTTGCCTAGAGAGAGAAAGAAGAGTTAGTGAGAGAGGGAGAGAAGGAGAGAGAGAGAGAGAGGGAGATTAAATAATGGTTGGAATTGTAATGAATTTGCCTATGGAAAGAGATAATGTTTAGGTGGAGGTGGGAGATTTGCTAAAATGAAAGGACGAAATTATCGTGAAATTACAATTTAATAAAATTCATTTATGAATTCATCTTATTTTTCAGTTTCTATGATCTATTATCTCTTAAAAAATTTACGTTCGTGTTTGTTATGTATATCAAAAAAAAATTAATAGTCATTTGACAAGTCTCAGTTCTCATCTTAGCGAAAAATGAAAATCTCAAGTGATATATAAATATTCATAAATTTTTTTTAATTAATAATTATCTGAAAATTTATAATTTATTAGAGTTTACTTATTCACTATCTCAGTGTGTGTGATTCTGTATATTGGGATGAAACTGACATCACTTCATAAATGAATGAAAGGAAACCAAAAAAATATATATATGTATATATCCTAGAAGGAAAAGGAAAATTGCTTTTTATTCCATAGGATCTCTCCCTGTCAAGAAATGTGGTAGATGCAAATATTCAATTATTAAAGTTTCAAACTGTTTGCGAAGGTTGTCAAGTCTTTGGCCTAAGAGGTCAGCAATTTCATAAGTCTCCCTTTGTCTAGCCATAAAGATTGTCCCTACTTCAATAAACCATTTATTTATTTGAGCAACTCTCAATTCCTTCAAAAAGAAGGGAAAAAAAAAAAAAGGAGGAAAGTTTATACAATATAATTTTTTTATTTTGCACCACTTATAAAAATTGCGACTTTGGTTGTTACATTAATTTATGAAACTCATGAATCGAATTTTTTTAAAAAAAAATTTAACTTAACAATTAAAAAATAATTTCCACTAAAAGAGCAAAATAGAAAACTCTACTGCAAAAGCTCCCAAATTGAATTTGCAAAAATTTTTTAATAGTAAATTATCGATGAAAGATCCAGCTTTTGGTGAATAATTATTAATAAATGGGGGAGCCGAATCAGCTTTTAGCAAAAAGAAGATACAAAAATGAGTCGACTCAGCATAGAGGTACTCCTTTTCTTGCATAAAAGGTCAAAACTCGTGAGTTTCGCTTTTCAAGGTTGAAACTCCAAAGCCCAAAAAGTTGAACAAAGCCAAGTAGTTTTCCATTAGCCAACTAGTCTTTGTTTGTTAAAGTGAAAAAGGGTAAGAACGAAAATTTAGAGGAGAGATTTTAAATAGAAAACAAAATTTTTAATTATTTAGTAGAGAGGAGATTTAGAAGAAAATAAGGAGCAAATCTATGAAACTCACCATTTCTTAATCCTTTTAATTTTAAGTAAGGTTTGGTGCACCCATTGCATTGCATTCATATGCAATTTTTTTTTTTCATTCAATTATTTACAGTTTATTACTATAACTTTACAATTCAGACTTTAAAAGTACATAATTTTGCATATACAAATTTAAATGAGATTTTTTTTTAATTGCATAGAATTTCGATACGAACGAAACAAGTTCTATATTAATATTTTTTTATTTCAAACACATTTCAAATTTTTACATTTTTTAGTTCCAGTCATTCAAACCCATGCACCAAACGCATAACAATTCTACTCAAATCTAATTAAAAAAAAAACTCAATTTCAATCCATATACCAAACACATGCTAAAAATAAAAAGATGAGGACAAACTTTTAGGAAAAAGAAAAGTGATATGTGAATTAATTATTTTTACCTTAATTTCTAGTCATCTTCTTATTCATTATAAAATGCATTATATTAGATGTTCTCTTTTTTATTTTCTTGCCCTTTTACTGTGAAGAAAATCTACTTTCTTCCTTTTTATTTTCCTCATTTAGATATTTTGTTTCTCCTTCTTGCATTTTTAAGTTCTAATCATTCAAACCCGTACACCAAACGTATAACAATTCTACTCAAATCTAATTAAAAAAAAAAACTCAATTTCAATCCATATACCAAACACATGCTAAAAATAAAAAGATGAGGATAAACTTTGTAGGAAAAAGAAAAGTGATATGTGAATTAATTATTTTTACCTTAATTTCTAGTCATCTTCTTATTCATATTATAAAATGCATTATATTAGATGTTCTCTTTTTTATTTTCTTGCCCTTTTACTGTGAAGAAAATCTACTTTCTTCCTTTTTATTTTCCTCATTTAGATATTTTGTTTCTCCTTATTTTTTTCATCACTCTTACCAAATATTGCATTAATCCTATATGGCATTTTCATAAAGGGTGGAAAGAATGAACTACAACAATTCTTTAAGAAATATTTTAAATAGAATAACATAATTACGTAGTAACTTCCCTTAAAATATTTATGTAATAATTATCATGATGATTGTTACATTTTATGTTACAATATTACGTAATAATTATTATAATGACGTTAATTATTTCAAAATGTCTAAACTTTCCTTTATTTATTTTGCCACTGACAGGATATACCAACCATACTCAATATTTATTGTTCTAAATATTCGGTCTCATTGACTATCTCTCTAATAATATTATGTCAAATTATTTAAATTTAAAATTTTAATCATATAAAAAATGTTAATCTACTATGACCGATGTCATTGCTCAAAATTTTTACAATAGGATGGATATTTGTTTTTTGTTCTTTTCATAGACTGTTGTTAAATTATAAATCTAATTTATCGAACGATAAAGAATTTCATATTAATATATAGCACAAATTGATAAATAAAAGAAAATATTTTGGTCTTTTCGTAAATTATTGTTAAATTATAAATCAGATGTATCGAACGATAGAGAATTTCATACTAATATATAGCACAAATTGACAAATAAAAGAAAATAATTTACTAACTCCTGACACTTGAATCCAAAATTTAATATATTAAAACAACTCACACGCCTACTAATCATCAATTGAGTTTACTTTAATTGATAAATAAAAGGAAGAAAAAATAAATCTATTCGATAATGTTTGCTAAATCTAAAATCAAAATTGTTAGCTTAAGTGGGAAGCACTTAAGCAAACAGGGGAGTGAAGTGTTGGATAAAACGGATTTGGAACTGTCATCAATTTCAAAGCATAACTTATTTTCATGTGCTTCATATTTGCTTGAAGTACGCTCTCGTTATCCACAATCCCTTATGTTAAACCCGCAAGCTTCTTATCTATTTTTATTCGATTATGAGTGGAGATCGAGTAAAAATAGAATACTGATATTAGGGTTTAGAATTAATCAGACTCCAATCAATAACTTCTATCACGTCAAAGTGTCACTCTATTACTGAGTTATGTCCCTTTCCTTATTCCCCATGGAAAAATAGAATTGACTAATACTAAAACAAAAAGATTGAGAAACTCAATGCCATTATTCTTAACAATTTAGGGTATGTTCTTTTATTACATTATAATGAATAAAAAAAACAACGGAAAAAATTAGATTCGATGGTCAATAATTCGTATCGAAATAACATTAATTATGAATTCAAATCATAGCACATAACTTTACAAAACCGTAAAATGTTTCTAATCAAAATAAAGCAGGTTTTATATGAAAAAAAAAAAAAAAAAAAAAAAGACCAGCCATTTCTATTCGATACTAGTGGACGCTCTATTGCCTTTTTCTTGTCCTCTTTCATTTCGTTGATCAAAATGATGCCTACATGAATATTCACCGGAAAAAAAAAAAAAAGATTTGATGCAAACATAAATAATAAATATAATTGTAAAGAGATATTCAGAATATCTATAAGAAATAAAGAAAGAAAGAAAGACATCTCTTAAAAAAGAAAAAAAGAATCCCACCTTTTTTTTAAAAGTTGCTCATGGCCCAACTACAAAATTAAACTCAAAATTCATGATCTTGGATTGTAAATATGTAGACATACTACTAAATCTGATTGACAAAAAAGAAAAAGAAAAAAAGCCATGTTTCTAGATCTAAAAAGATTGTTGGGAACCTTTAAACATCGTCCATTAAACATCTGCACAAAACCAAATGGGATTATGTGAGGAGTAGAATCTGGTGAGGAGAAAAAAAAAAAAAAAAAAAAAAAAAAAAAGGGAAAAAGGGGCCAGTGGGGAGGGTATTTCAGTAAATTAAAGAAGTTGAAGGTCCAGAAATATGATGGAAAAGTTGCGGTGGGGACAGGGAGGTCTGCGTCGGAAGGCACTTTAAGTGAAAGAGGGTGTTGCTATCACAGTTTTCAGTTGAGTAATTGATTTTTGGCCCTTTTTTCTGCAGCTCTCAACTCCTTTTTTTTTTTTTTTTTTTTTTTTTTTTTGGGTCAACAATCTTTTGCTTTTTCACCAGGGAGTAATTTCTTCATTAGCCACAAAAAAAAAATAAAAATAAAAAGATTTAAATATCTTCTTTTTTATACGGAAAAAATGCTAGTTAAGTTACGCACACGTGGCGGTTGTGCAAAGACTCTGATAATTTAAATTTTATTTTATATGACTGCGAACTGTGAAGTCTGAACCAACCAGCATTTTCAGTGGACGATGAAAATTCTGTGCAAGTACATTCATATGTTCCAGGCAAATTGCTTTGCACCTTTTTTTTTTCCCCCCCCTTAATTTCTTTTAAGGAGAAAAACTTACGTTGCAGTTATTTCAAAAGAAAAAAAAAAAAACTTACGTTACAGACCGTATTTATACTTTATTGATAAATATATTTTTTAACTATTAAATTATTTTTCTAACGATGTGAGTTACCATGAAAGTAGTTTTTGGTTTTTACGGACATCAATATGGTAAAACATAGTTTTATAATAGATTTTATCCTTTTTAAAGGTAATATCAGGAATATAAATTTTAATATCAAATTTTGAATATCAATTTATATATCGATAAGTTTTTTTTTTAATTAATAAATGTAACCTTCTTGATATTATTATTATTTAATTACAATAGATTATTTTCTCAAATTAAAATAACATTTTTCTGAACTTACAAACGAAGAATTTGAATTATATATTTTCTGATAAAATTATATATGAAATTACTACTAGTTTATGTCAATAATTATAAAATTGAGAATATTATGATGATATTTGAAGACATTGTAATGTGCTATAGTCAGACTCTTCAGAATGTGTACGGATATTTTAGCTGGTAATTAATTTGAGAACATTTTTATAACACTTTATTCAATTTAAATATAATTATTCTTAATAAATTGTACCAGTCATAAAAACAACTAAGGGACATGATTATTCTTAAAAAATTATACCAATCATTAAAAAAAATAAGGGTGTGTAAAATACTTTGAAAAATAATTATAAATTCTCTTTTCAAAAAAAAAAAAAAACAAAACAAGTTATAATTTTCACTAAGTTAAAATATAATTTATTGAAGAGAAATAATTTTGAAGAAATTTAATTTTTACTGTGAGTGTAATGATTTGAATCTGAGATCTTTAATCGAGATAATAAATATATTATCATCCCGTCTTATTATAAATTATGATTGTATGACATATTCTCTTGTGATGTATATTAACATTCCGGAATATATTTGGTATATGATCATAAAGTAATATAACTAACTCGAGATATTATAATTAATTAACTCAATTGAATGTATTTAATTTCCTTTATATGTAAAAGACAAGAGATGCTGAGTACAAACTACAAACCCATTACAATATTATATAATTAAATGTAGAGCTCACTTCCCAAGTTTTGTGCGGTCAATAATACAGATGTCGGACAGAAATAATAAGCTTTGTTAAAGTTCAACCTTGTGCATAAATTCGTAAGGTTTGTGGTCCAATATTCCATTATTTTACCTTTTATTATATTTCTTGACTCAATGATTGTAGATGGTGAATTTAATTACCACATAATAAAGCATGATCTAACCACAAGTCATGACTCCCATCAATGCAATATGATAAAATTATTGTTGTTATTATCATTATTAATAGTATTTATTTTTGTAGATGAATATTGATTTTTATATTAAATGAGAATAATATTTTGAAAAAAAAAAAGGGGGGGTGGAATCCATGAAAGGGTTTTGGAATTTCATGTTTGGTGTGACCTTATCTTTTGTAATTTTGTTTGTATAGCATCATACCCACATGCAAAAGCACATGCTAGCTTTTTAGCTTCCTTTTTTTTTTTTTTTTTTTCCTTGTCTTTGTTGGCGGATCCCTTTCATGAAAAAGAATATGCTAAAAGAGAGTATTTAAGTGGTTTAATGATTTTGCTATGCATGTGTTCAGTAATTTCCTACCTTTTATTTTTTTATTTAAAAAAAAACAAAGTTATTCTAAATTTACCTCTGTCGTCAAATAAATTAGTTTCGATATATAATTTTTTTGGTACTGATCTCTTGAGTAATATTTGTTAACTTTTGTGATGTTGGGAGCTTTGAAATAAGGAGATAAATTAGAATATTTACCGTAACATCATATTAAAATCAAAGTAGAAGGTGCTGATACAGCCACATAAACTTGATGTATTATTAATTTCAAGATTACAGATTTAATTCAATCAAAACTTCTTGTAGGAAGTACAATTCAATCATATTGTTAAAAACGAAGAAACGATTTCTAAAAGAATATATATTGAGTATGTGATTGCTAAATGCGGTTTCACCCTGTATGTTTAATCCCTCTCTCTATTTTCACGTGATTTAGAAAAATAATAAAAAAATTTTGTCTTAAAAAGGGTTTAAAAAAAAAAACTTGCATTTTGAAGAAACTACAATAGATTCTTTTAAACGAATCATCGTACAGTATGACATATTATTTAAACGGATAAAAAAAATCATTCACTCAAAACAAAAAAAAAATCATATTCGGTAATCAATCTCTTCATGGGTAATCATGTAAAAATGGAAAATAGTTACGGTAATGTGGTTATCTTTAAGATTTGACAAATATCTATATACGTATATCTTTACTCTTCTTCTTCCATATTAAAATACAATTGGCACTTTAACAGTTCATTTTTTTCACTCACCAAAACCCACTGTTAAGGGTAAAAAAGAAAAAAAAAAAATCCAGAGTCCCGTATTCTAAAAACCCAATAATGATAATAGACATATAAAGACATTAAATCATTTCACTTAATAAGTTGACATTTTAAAATTGAAGTCATATTTTTTAAAAGTCTCATATTTATCTTCTTCTCTGCAAATAAAATCATAAAAAAAAAAAATCCAGTAATGTATAACAAAAACACAACAATAATAATAAATACATAAATATATTAAGTCATTTCATTTAATAAGTTGATATTTTAAGATAAAATTACTTATAAATATCAAGCTTCTCTTATTCTCTTTAAATTCTACACATGCCACCTAACTTTTTTTTTTTTTTTAAACATTCTTCTTCTTTATTTTACTTATTTACTCCGTACACGCATTTCATATCAGTGTGTGTGTGTATGTATATATATATATATATAGATCTCCGGTTCGAAGTGATGCAACTGAAATATCACGAGCATCCGCCAACTCGTAGGACTTCCTAAACCACACCTCTCAGCCCGTACGTGTACGGTTGAGTCACGGACACTCTACTCTTGATATCCTATACCTTTATTTGCTTATTATTGTCAATAATTTTAATGATGATATTGAGTGAAGGAGACCGCCTAAATTTTGTAGTTGCCTTGTCTAGCCAATCTAGAGTGTAGTCCATTAAAATATCAAAAGTAGAACAAACAGTGTGTCGAATTATTAATACCACTTTTTGTATTTGTTTACCTTTTTTTTTTTTGCCCCCTTTGTAGTCCACTTTTTATTTGTTTCGAATCGAGGAAAAATATAAGCTTAGGTTTACGCCAGGGACGAAGGCATAAGGGCCTGAGGAAGGGCTTAAGCCCCCCACCCCAACTATAATTATGTATGTTTTTGATAAAACTTTACAAATAGTTCCATAAAAATAAAATAAAAAACTTCATTTTATTTCTCTAAGAATTAAAGCTTGTTATATTAGTCTCTCACATTAAAATTTTTGATTTTTGATTTCGTCACTACTTTTCACAATAGATCTATCTCATAAAATATATGTGTTTACTTGTTTGTGTGAATAAAAAAAAAAAAAAACAATTTACATGATATATAACAATAATTCTTCTTCTATTCTCCTTGATTTAATGAAATTCACTAGTTTTTTTTTTTTTTTTTTTTTTTGAGTATTTGTTTGATTGGAACATGGTTTACGTACCATGTTGCTTGGAAAGTTCGAGGTTTCTTTATTAAAGACTGCTAAAAAGTCACACAATCATCCACTAATGTCTCAAAAGACACCATAATTTTTTAAAAGAAAAAAATAGTGCCACTGTACTGTCAGTTACCGTCTGTCACGACCAACGTTTCTGCAGGATGAAAAGAACATGCAATTTGTTTTGTTTTACCTTGCCTTGCTTTGTGTGTTTGGGAATCTGAAATTTCGTTAATCTATATAGAAGTGGCCTCTCAGAGACATTGGCAGGTGAAGTACAAGGGCAGTGTTGGAACTAAAACATACATATATATAAATAAATATATAAATATATATACGTACACACACACACAATAATGAAGTGCAAGTCCTCTTGAACAAACTGCAAAAGTTAGGAAGATCTGTGGTGATTTGTTCTGATGAATTTCGAAAAGTCGGTTTTTCGTATCACGGCTACCTAAATATGTCGAGGCTTTGAAGTTAGTTTCGCTGCGATACCAAGTCGAAACATTAGCACGACTTGCCACTCTGGCCCCGTCGCACCATGTCTGAATGCCCGATCATGGTGACTTCGTGGATGACAATCCGTTCGCTCCTCTATCTCAACCCACTCCCGCTATCCCACGCCCAGCCACAGTTGAAGATGGATTCACCACGACGACGACGACGACGACGGGGATCCAGATTCAAAGTCGACATTAAGGAATTTCATTCAGGAAGAAACAGTGAAAACCAAGTATGTTAAAAGATGAGCTTCTAGAGGCAGTGATTTATATTCATTAAGCAAAACACAGAGATTTACAAAAGCGTTTTTTAAAAACTTTTTCAAGTATCGGAAATGGCAAAAGAATCATGTACAAAAAAACATATAATCTCAATCCAAATTTATGGCGGCTTCTTGTCCGAGTCTAACTACTCAATCAGAGGTTAAACAATTGAACTCTAAGAAATCAGAGGTAAACTTCAGCTTAATAGTTTTGGAACTAGCAATCTGCGAAGAGAGAGACAAAAACCTAGCGCCAAGAAGCCGTCTGTCTGAAGGAAAACTGTGGAGAATTCCACCCTCCTTCTGGTTCTTTCCTCTTCATGCCTGCAGCAGGGACAGCAACCCGCTGAAAACTCCTCATCTGTTCTTCCACCGTTGAATTACTAGACAGCATACAAAGTTGACCGCTGTTGTTTGCTCCCCTGTTTACATTCTCCAAAGCATTCACTCCATTGTATGCATCAAGATTGGGCCTTGCGATAGCAATGTTGTCGGGGATTGATCCGTGAGGAACTGGGAAGACGTGATTGGGAAAGGCAGAAACACCACCAGAGCCGAATACTTGTGACATGATGGTAGTTGCATGTGGATCCACCATGTATGGTATGAAAGTGTGTGTGCCTACTGTTGGAGATTCGCCATCTTTTGGGTCAACCCGGAAAGCATTAAGCGGTGGTTGTGCGTAGGATAACTGTGGTTGCAGGAACGCAACTCTTTGTAGTTGTTCATTTGACGGAAGCATATTAGGTGCTGCAACCAGAAAAGGTTGAACATGACCTGGGATAAAGCCCGGCATAGAACATAAATCTGCAGAATAAGGAGATCTGAAACTTCTCAAGTCTTGGTGTTTCGCATTTTCTACAGAAGAAACTAGGGAACAATCTGATCCCATTTTCCTCAACGCTTGGGGGCCTTGACTTGGTTGGTAAGCAACATTGCATGTCTCCACAGAAGTCGGACTGTCATTCAAATCAAAATCCCTAACAGAAGGCCTTGGAAATGAAGTTCTAAGAGGCGATTGGTGACAGTCATCGTCGTTTCCGCTCACACAATTAAGATCAATATCTAACTTTCTTGCTTCCGCAGAACCCACCTTTGTATTTGAAGGGATACTCAACTCTGTTACGGCCGGTTCATCTTGAAGCAGTTCAACGTCAAAATCAGCTCCTGTGGCAGCAAGATTAAGGTCAATCCTTTTAACCACCGAGTGCATTTCCCTGTCATTCTCATCACTCATGGGCATTAACTTTTTTTCATTGCAATTCTTGGTGACCATAGTTGGTTGAAAAGCACTACTATTAGTAGACGCCCTCCAACCACCTACGTTCCCTTCTTTCTTTACGTTTGGTGCTAAGAAGTCCAAGGGAATCCCAGGCTTAGCCATAACAGGTTTTGGCTTCGACACACTTCCCACAAACTTAGATGCAGTTTCTTTTCCCGACTGTACAAGGTATTCCACGTCGTGTTCGAGGACATCTTCATTAAGATCGAATTTAGAGTGATGACCACAAGACGATAAACCTACAGATTTAGTGGTTTCACAAGACAATTCCTGCCCCTGAAGACCACCATTAACTTCATGAATCACTTTCGCACCCATGTCTGGTAATGGTTCTTGACCTTTGCACTGCTGAATCACAGACCCAGTTTCTGTTAAGCAGCTTTTTCTATTCGAATCAACAGAATCGACATAGCTCTGACGTAACATCCCATTGTTTCTCCCTTCATTGGAAGAGGAGCTTCCTGAAGCCTCAAAATCTTGCTCCATTTCTCCTGCAACCGTGGCAGCCACATCAACAGCATCACCATGCATATAGAGAACCTCTTCTTTACAGCGATCATCAACCTTCTCATTTCCCTTCTTAAACAGATTGGATTTGGAAATATCATTTTTCTCACTCTTCCTTGCTCTGACACCAAGGGTTTCAGAAACTTCATCTGCATCACTTCGTTTGCCATGTGAAATGGTCTTTTCCAGCTTATCTTGAGGACTACACGTTGCTGTACCAGGCCGTAAACTTCCAAAAGCAGGCTCTTTGAGATCACTCTTTAAGTCAGTACAAGTAGCAGTCTCCATTGCATGAATTTTGCTCAGCTTGCATGACTGAATATCCAACGACATATCCTGACAGCTGTCATTTGATGAAGCTGGAAGAACGACGTGTGATGAATTCGAAGAAGACGACTCAGTTTTACATTGCTTATCAGGAAAGACCGCCCGCATCCGAGACCTTGATCCATTTTCACCCGTATTGACCCAACACCCATTCATTCCAGCATATAAGTCTTTATCAAGAGGTTGTCCATTGTCTGACTCAACATTACACTTCATGGACATTTTCTTGAAAGTAGTAACTTCTTCAGCAGAACATCCAGAAGCTTCGCCGTTCTTCAGACTCTCATTGCTTCCAGCTCCATTACGATGTCTCGCTGCGGAAACAGTAAAAGATGGTCTCAAATTACCGCTACTTTCCTTCACACAACTTGACGAAGAGATACGATCATTCCTTTCGATTCCTGCAAACTTTTCAGCTCTGCAACTACTAATTTCGGGAGTATATCCACGCCCCTCTTTCAGTATCTCAATATTTGCACCAGCCAACCCTTCATGACAATCAGCTAAGCAATTTACCTTCTCTAAAAGGCTTTGCTTCTTGGGAGAACAGATATGACCAGCATTACTTCTCGTTTCACTTGCCTTTAAATCATGATGGTCCATGAGTAGCCTGACGAAAACCTCAAAGACAATGAGTTAACGACAAGCAACCCGATACTTCTCTTCACCAAAATCACAAGCTGCACGCCCCAGACAAAAAGGATCTAGATATCCTTAAAATCTACGAAGACTATCAAGTCCATGAGTAATTAAAGTAAGATTATTGAATGCAGAGCAACTCCAATCAAATTAACGAAATCGGAATCAATAAAACCCCAAGTTATATATGGCCAAGTGCATTTTCTGCAAAAGAGAAGTTCATCCTTGAAAATTAACTCACTTGAATTAAAATACGAAAGGCATATTCAGAGTGCAGTAGAGAAAATAGAAACAGAAACTGAAACTCATTTACGGAACAACCCGATAACGTTAAAATACTATTAAGTTGTAACCAAAATTAATGCTTATCACAACCAAAAAAATGTCATTCCTAAACAAGAACTACTTGTACAAACGGACATAAATGAAAACCTGCAGAAGATAGTACCCCAGATCGTAAATGAACAAAAAAATCATCACTTTATTAGAACAGTTCTCTTGAATTACACCCGACCCCACGAATTCAATTTGGCTTATTCCATACTGGGAACTTGTACTCCAACCATGTATCCTCGGATCAATAGTCATCGATTTACATAAAAATCTCTACTTTTGTTTTTTTAATGAAAAAAAAAGGAAGGAAAAATAAAAAAAAAGAAAAATACCCGTTTGTCTTAATAACTTTTATCTGCCAATAATTTTGGGGATATGAGCAAAATCTACAAGTAAATTTCCAATTTGGAATTCTTTTTTTTTTCTGGGTCAGGGAAGCTCTAAAACTCCATACAATTATACTGATCATGATTTTCAAGGCAGATCAAACGGAGAAAGAAAGGCATGATTCGAATAAAAAAAAAAATTCCGGAAAAGCAGAATGAAAAACTTCAGAATCAGATTCAAGGTCGAAAGAAACAAGAGATGCCCACAAAGCGAAAGCAAAAAAGGCAAAAAGAAAAAAAAAACTACACAGAAATAGAAATAGAGAAGGATTAAGGAAAATGAACCTGGAAAATATGGGGGAGAGGAAGAGAGAAAAGGAATCGGATTTGGGGGTGGTGGAGTAGGGTTTGGAGTCGAAGAGCGCAGCCAAAAATAATAATAACAATAATAATAATAATAATAAGCACAAGGAGGAGGAGGAGGAGGAGTGAAAGAAAGAAAGACCTCCAATTCCAAAGCTCTCTCTTTATTTCTCCTCTCTCTTTCTCTCTCTAGTTTCTCTCTCTTCTATAAAGAGTATTTGGCCACTCAGCCCCACAAAAAGTCCAACCAACCAAACGGATCCTCCCAACTTTCTCTTCTCCAAGAGCTATAATACACAAATATACGCAAGGAAAATGAGATAGAGATAGAGATAGAGATAGAGGGAGAAAGGATGAGGAGAGAGAGAGAGAGAGGAGAGAGAGAGAGATACCTGAAATGACGGAGACAGCAAATAACATAGGAAAAGGGCAAAAAAAACAAAAGAAAATATTTTAGTTTATTTTTATTCGGTAATTGGAAAGTGTGAGAGAGAGAGAGAGAGAGAGAGATGGGGGGAGGAGGAGACAGGAGCGCATGAAAATGAGTGCGTCAGAGGGACAGAGACAGGAGGATGATGATGTGATGGGAAAGACTAAAAGAAGAGCAAGCTCACCACCACCACCACCACCACCACCACCCTCCTCCTGATGTGGGGTTTGGGTCCCACCACAAACTACGCCCACCCTGCCCCCTGGCCCTTGACTGACCGACGAATGTGGGGTCCACCTGTTGCCATGTTAAATTGATTCTACACCGTTTAGTTACTAAACTGTTAAAAAGATCACAGATTTATTTTTCAATATTAATTTAACTCGAATGAGTGTGGACTGTAAGTATTATGAGCATTGTTTAGAAATAATAACCCAATAGGGTCTATTTATTGATTCATTAAATTCCCCCTTTTTTTTTTTTTTGAAAGTTTTTGTGATGGATTTGGAATAGTTGATCTGTTTTTAATTAAAATGTATATTTTGATAGTTTGAACACCAATTCTAATTGGAATTTTATCTATTCATCTCAAAAAAAATTTCTCAAAAATTTTTTATGAAACTAAAACTTCGAAAATCCATAACTATCTTATTTTTAGATGAAATGAGATGATTTTTTTGTGTCTAAATGTGTACAAAAATCCATAATTTTCTTATTTTCATATAAAATGAGATTTTTTTTTGTCTAAATACTCATAATGATAAGCAAAATAAAACAATATTTATATTGTATATTTTTATAATCACACTGTAAAGTTTTATACTATTTCTTATATTATAATTCATTTCTAATTCATATTTTAACCAAACATATAATTCAATTTTAACTTACAAAATTCTAAATCCAAACTCCAATTCCAATCATTATTTAAAAGGAGTCCTTAATTTTTGAAATAAATTCTATCAAATTTTAGCCAAAGAAAAAAGGAAAGACAGAAAGAGTTATGTTCAAACTCATTTATCACCAGCACTGCATGTTAGTTCATGCTCTCTCTCTTTAATTTGAGAGTAGAGAATATGAACTATATATATATATATATATATATTTATAGAATCAAGATACGAAATTAAAGTTAAGATATGTTGTTTTAAATTTTATATATCATTAATTATTCATATAATAATTTTATATCATATCATTTTAATTTTAAAATTTAATTATATTAAAAACTAAATATTAAAAATTTTAATTAAATTTAATGAATTATCAAATTATTATTAAAGAGATAATTATTAATATAAGAAAATGAAATAATAATTCTGGACTAGTAAAAATTAGTGTTACATTATTATTATATCCGTAAGTACAGTTCATTTTCTATGTGAGAGACCAAAAAAGAAAACTAACACAGCCAGGCAGCCAGATTCAACAATTGGGCCCCCACCCTTTTTGCCTCCTTTACCCTCTGAAGTTAGAATTCCCATTCTCGATTCTCCTAAAGAGAAGCTTTTTTTTTTTTTTTTTTTTTTTTTTGGGGTGGGGTCCTCCCTCCCCACTTCCCCGCCTAACTCAAATCGGTCCTCCTCAGCTGCTATTTTTCCTGGCCCACCCTGACCAACTTGACAATTACGTCTTTTCCAACAGGAAACATTATTGTGAATTCGTAATTTCATGAAAGTCTCTCCTCCTCTTTTTGGCTTTGGAGAAAAGGAAAAATAGATGGAATATGAAGAAGGCCCTTTTCAGGGTTGGGCATCATGCTTGTTTAAGGTTATATACTTTTTTTTTTTTTTTTTTTTTTTTTTGGTACCACCTAAATAACATGAATTCAAAAATTATTTTATCCACATAATATAATAATTTGATCTTAAATTAATATAATATAAAAATAAAAATAAAAATATTTAAATAATATAAATTTAAATATTATTATATCAATATGATATAAAAATTCGATAATAAATCAATATGATATAAAATAAATTTATAATTTATGTTATTTTAATTAAAAAAATGATATTTATATCATGTTGATTAATAAATGAAAAAAATATAACTATTTAGATAATTTTTTTCTCTTTTTAATAATAATAAGTATGATCAAAATTTCATTAATATAAAAATAAAACATAAAAATATTTTAAGACTAAACTGTATTTTTACTCTTTTATTAGGTATTACTATTTTAATTTTTTTGATCAATTTTTAATAATTTAATCTATAATTGTAAGTAGCTTTATAAGTTATATGATAAATTCTTAATGTTAAAAATGTAAGATTGTAAATTCATCTCATATTATCTATCATTGTCCTGTTGTGATGATTAAAAAACAGGACCCATACTGATTAAGGGTTTTTTTTTCCCTTTTCAAATATTTCACGTAAAATCTGAAAATAAGAAAGAAAATTGAAACTTCATCGACTATGGACTCTCGAGCGTGGTTTGTGGATCCTACCATCTTCTCTCTCTCTCTCTCTCTCTCTCTCTATCTCTCCTTTTAGAAAACGGTTTGTGGATCCTACCATCTTCTCTCTCTCTCTCTCTCTCTCTCTCTCTCTCTCTCCTTTTTCAAAAACCAAAAACAAAAAGAAAAATATGCAGGGTGGGGTCCATGGAGCATACTTTGTCTATTAAACAGTAATTAAAATAAAAAAATTAGCCAAATTTGTTACGAGACAAAAATAATTTTTTAATTCGGTGACAAAAATAATTGGATATATTTTAGTTGTCAATTATAATTTTTCGGTGAAAAAAAAAATCTGAAGATGATCTTATCATTTTTAAATTTTAAAATTCATATCTGAAAATTTCTTTCGCTAGATATGATAAAGACATATTAATTATATTAGTTTATCTTAGTTATCTATCTAAAATTTATCATGTTATCATTAAATCATGATTTAATAATTGAAAGTGTAACGAGACTTGAAGATTATTCAAAATTCAAAAGAACTACAGGAGACGCCCTAGAACAACTGGAAAATGCATGGACCCGCTTACGAAAAGTAGAAAAGGAAGCGTACCAATTTTAAGGGAGACAATAAAAATTGAATCTAAATGAATAAATAAGAAAAACTTAACAAAATAACCTAACTGTTTGCTAATCCATCCACTGTGGGCGTAGTTGCCAATTATAATTTTATCATAATGAATTTGACTACCGTATTACTCAACCTAAAACAATTTGTATACTTTGTAGGTAAATAATTAGAAACTGACTAGTTGATTTTTCTCTCTCAAATTGATATAATTAATAAATAAGGAGATAAAAAAAGAGGGAAATTAAACGTGGATAATATTCGTCCGTACATGTAAAGACCAACTTGACTGGTCAGTAAATTGATCGATTAAGTAATGGTGTTCGTTCTGTCATCCAATATCCATTAAAATATATTTTACTTAATTAGATCCTTTTTCAGAGACATGAATGAATTTTAATCAGAGTAATCTATATAATAATATATATATATGTACATATATATGTTCGCAATCTAATTCTGACCCAGCAAACCAAAAGCGTAGGAATCTTTTGCGGTGACGACTCCATTTATAAATATTCTACTCGGTCTCCTGGGCTTACCATGATTCTTCAATTATAGAAGCAATATCTTAAAATATTTACATTTCTTTCTTTTCCCCCCACCCTTTTTTTTTTTTTTTGGGTGGATTTTCCCATGCATTGCCTTAGTGAGTCTACCGTCATGGATTATGGTGGGACACGTGATAGTGACGCCCGTATAGAATACAGCTGATCGTAGACTACACATATGTTAATAATTATATATATATATATATATACACGCGAGCACTTGGTCACTTTGGTTCCAACGGATGGTGAGGTGGGATTTATATTCTACATATGTGGAATTTAGTCGAGCAATAAAAAAGTAGCATAAAGTTTTTTAGACAAGGGACAAAAGACGGATTAAAGGGTCAAGTTCTATGAGGATTATAATAGTACAATTTGATAAAAACACGGTTTAGCATAGTAAGATTGTGACAATTAACTTTTTTTGTTTTTTTTAATCAGTCCAGAGAGTTTCCCCCCTCCCCTTTAAAAAAATATCGAATGAGCATTACGAAAACAGCTTGGGAGTAAACAACATGTCGTTTCTCTCTAGTAACCACCTGATCTACTCAAGAGTAAAAATATGCTTGTCATTCGTAATTATAAAACAAGCATTATTATTATGATTGATAATTTAGGTCACGACATGAAATTAAAGAGTTTGGATTTTATTTAAATGAGTTTGGGTCAAAATGGGTTGAACATGCTAAACACGTTTAAATAAAATGATCAAAATGGGTTGAACCTGCCAACCCATAATTAACCTGTTTAATATTCGGGTTACATATGAGTCGACACAAACACGACCCATTAATAACCCATTTACTAACATTTTAGTGTTATATTATATCATTTTCAATAATATTTTTTATACTATTTTGAATCTTTAACAAAATTTGATTTTGGAAAAAATATAAAACTTTCATTTTTCTTTTATTCTTCAAACATTATAGCCGCCTCACCTCACTCTCTTTGCTACGATTTTCTTCTCCTTGCTTACCCCATCCTATTTCTCGATCACATATACACTATCCTAGTCACTGTTAAGCATGCATTTGGACGCATAATTCAAACCTTCGAATCACAATCTAATTTTTGTCTTTTCCCTCAGCTTCACTATTCACATAGTTTTGAAATTCAAATTTTAAAAGTCCATAACTTTGCATAGACAAATCTAAATAAGATGTTTTTTTTAATTGTATAGAATTTCGATATAAATGAAACAAGGTTTATATTTTTTTTTTCCAAACACATTTCAAGTTTTTACACTTTTTAACTAAAACAATTCAAATGCCTTGATAAACACACAAACAATCCAAATCTTAGCACCAAAAGCATTAGTCTCTCGCAATCTCTCGTTTTCTCCTTCTTTGAGTTCCATCTTTCTCATTCTCTTGTCTTCTCGTTCTTTTAGTTCCATCTTTCTCATTCTCTCATTCTCTCCAGTCCTCACATTGAAACTCAGCCTTCATATGAGCATGTTTTGGACTTGTAGACTTTTAACTGATGTTGTTTCGCTAATGTGAACTGATGTTGTTTTGCTTATATAAACTGATGTTGATAGCTGAAGTTTTAGTTGTAAATTAATGAACTTGTTAATTAGGTATTTAATCATGATTCATGTAGGTTTAATGGGTTATAAACATGTTAAAATGACACTTTAATTACCCATTAATACATGGGTTTGTAGGTTGACACGACACATTTATAACTCATATATTAAACGGGTTAGATGGGTCATGTTCGTTTCAACCATTTAATTTAAGGGTTGGGTATGGGTTTAGTTTTCTGATACAATTATTTAATGGGTTGGGTTTAGGTCAAAGGTTTTAGTGTCAACTGAGGACTTAAACACGACACAAACACGACCCATCAACATGAATTGTCACCCCTAATAATTCATCTCCTTAGTTTTAAGGGACTTGCATGTCACAGAAGTGTGGTCATTTTTGTGACATACAGAGCTTGTCTCACATAGCCCCAAACCATTCTATTTTGAATATATATACCTATATATATATATATACATAGAAAAAGGGATTCCTCTACGACACTCCTTATATATGCTATTTGTATCGTGCTTTTATTATATTATACTAATTAGGTGATTCAAATGTCTTTACATTACATTTTTTTTAGCGATACTTGTTATTTATACCAATATTTTTGAATAATATCACATATAAAATTTTAAACAAGAAGTTATATATAAATCAACTTAGTTGTTAATAAGTTTTTGAATTGAGATTTGTTGTGCTGAATTTCATGTCTCATTGATTGTCCCTCCAATAGTGTTGTAATGCCCCTCTCAAACAAGCAGCTCGAAAAGTACGTTAACTAACTAGAACCTCATATTTAAAAATAAATAAAATCTCTAATTTTGTTATGGGACTCTAAAATCACTGGCTCAGTCAACCTCCTGATCTTATTAATCTTGCAAACTGCATTACAAGAATTATATTAGCGAATAGCTCAGCAAGTATACCAAATAACTTTTCCACAATTAAAATACTCTATTTAACTTTTGCATATGGCCCTCTAGTGTGATGTTAATCTCGTATCATTGGAACATTTTTTTTATGTATGGCCCTTTTCTTGGAATTATTTCACCAAGGATTTGACCCTTTAAATTTTATCTGGATTGGTTCTAATAAGTATGAGACTTCACACCATATATAAAAATAATTTCTTTGAATCCCTTCAGAACATGATATAAATAACAATAATAAAATTAAAAACATACTTCAAAACATAATAATGTTCAAATAATACAACGGAAGGTATTCTTACATCAACTACCAGCTTGTTAGATAATGGAAACAATTCTCTCTATTTTTGTTTTTGTTTTTTTTTTTTTTTCTCTCATCATTTCATTTTTTTTTTTCGCCTCCTCCTCTTTTCGTTCCTCTCCTCCCCTTGTACTTTCTTCCTAGATATGGAAGCAAAAACACCAAAACGTCCTATCCTATGTGTACATACACACACAAGGTAAAACGTGGGCGGGAAGTTTAGAAGACTTTCTTACACTGTCTGGCTTAATTCGTACTGCAATCACTATGCAACTTACTCTAGTGTTCCTAATTTTTGGCCACCACCAGCTTATAAATAATATGAGTCGTCTCCTATACGCCACCTCCTACTAGTATCTAAGCATGACATCTCCTTCCATTAAGCAACAGATGATTTGCATTCTATCCGAAAGATATCATCAATCCTTATCTATTTCTCTCTCTCTCTCTCGTTTTTTTAATCTTATTCTCCTAAAGAAACTAGTAGCTTAAAGGATATCACAAATATTATATTATATTATCTGAATTTTAAAATTTAACCTCTTAAAAATATTAAATATTAAAAATTATTGAACAAATAAATGAATTACCAAAATTGTATTGAGGGATGGTTTTCAAGACATGAAAACAAGACTATTTATCAAAATTCTATTGAGGGATGGTTTTCAAGACATGAAAACAAGACAATAGATTTAGACTTCAAATTTTTAAATAAAAAGTTACAAGTATAAGAAAATGGGACTTTTTCTATATATATAGTTGTTGTTTACTACAAGATTGACAACTTCACATACAACAAATATACAGATGTTCTTTTCAATTATCTTATTCCTTAACAACAAAACAAATTGTTTTTTACGAACAACAAAACAATGTCTTTAATGACATGTTGTTCAGCTCAAGTAAGCATCTCTTTAATGAAATGCTGTTGTCTACAAAAGACCCTTTTTTTTTTTTTTTTTTTTTTTTGCTAATGAATTGTCCACAACAAACTTGGTTGTCTCAACAGAACAAGACACGCTGTCGTGCACCAACACATGTCAATGTCGTCGAGCACAAGTACAGTAGTAAACGACATGGCATTTCTCATTCATTCTCACCAGCAACGTCAAGTTAAGAAAAACACTTCCCAAGGTTGTCCCTATCCCACAGAACATGCAAGCCACGGCTTTGTCATTAGACTAGTTACAAAGAAACAATGTTTACTTTTATTGTTGGTTTTGACGAGGACTAGTGGGAGAGGAGAGGGTAAAGTATGCACTTTTTACACATTTTTACACCACTGATTTCTGTATGAAAAACATCGTTCTATGCCAACAACTTGTGTGCAAAAAATTGAAATAAATTGCAACCCTTTCCAGCCGTGAGTCTGTTCATTCGCGGTGTCGATTGGTATGCTGAGGATTCCTCTCCCTTCTGAAAGCATTGAAGAGATCAAGGCCAAGGAAGACATTAAGCAAGTTCATTCCAGCCATTCCGAATAGGGCTAGTGGCAGCTCCACGCTCTTTTCAAATTTGGGAGCATCCCAGATGAGCTTGGCAGTGATGAGAATGTGAGACGCAATCCTTGCTACAAAGAAGGTGACCCAATTTAGAATCCATTCTATCCTCAACATTGGGCTTGTGGCGTCGCGAAATCCAGTCATCCGCCGTACTTTCCTCACGTGTAGAAAGATGGAATGGAGCTGCATGATTAACATGAAATTTAACATTTAGGTTCGAACATAACATCATCAGTACCCCAAGATTCAAAACTTTGAAACAACTAACAATACCAATACACAAGTACCAATCAATCTTTTAATTTGTGTACATGTTCAACTTGAAGGTGGTTTTATGCCTGGGTATCGGCTTGCCTAGTCAATTTCTTAGTTTTCATCTCTAAAGAACTGGATTAACTCCAATTGGTAGCAGAAACCAATGCAAAAAGAAAAAGGAAAAAGGAAAAAGGAGGCGAACGGCTTTTGCTTGAACTTAAGCTAAAGGCTAAGCTAAAAACCGGATTGGCACCTTAGTAGAAACTCATTTCAAAGAAGATTAGTACTAGTTGTTCAATTCATTTGCATCACAAATTATCCACTAATCATCAAAACAAGTAGATCCATTGTGAATTCATATTTGGTTTTTCCTTTTTTCCCCCTGAGAAATTAAAAACCGGAAATCGCACTTACAAGTAGAACTCATTCATCTCAGATGACAGACACACTACGAAAAACAGTCACTTTCAACAAATCATGCGGATTCAAGCATTAGTAGCGTCAATAATTCGGTACAAGTGAGCGAAAAACCGCGAATATACCTCGCAAATGAGCGTGAGAATGAGATAGTTGATGGTGACATTCCGATATAAAGCGAGAGTGAAGCAAATGAGGAGAATGAGATGATGCAAGAGAATGGCAGGAACAAAACCGCTATACAACCGGTACCGCAACATATCCCATTGGTCATAAGCAAAGTAACCACATGAGAAGCACAGAGCTGCGTACGCCCAGGGCCAAGTGCCCCCGTACAGCTGAGAGTGCTCAAACATCCCACTCGGACCATTCCTTACCCACTGATTAACCAAAATGAAAACCACTGCATAGAGTACTCGAACAAATTTCAACACTTTCACATAAAAATACCAAAAATGAAGATGCAAAAATCTAGAGAAATTTACAAAACAAGTGATGGAAATCTAAGTAAAACGAGGAGAGAGAGAGAGAGAGAGAGAGAGAGAACCTGAAGAGGAGGTAATGGTGGAGTGAAGGAGAGAGACGGAGGTGTTGACGAAGAGGGGGTCACGGGAGGAGAAAAAACGGATGACCCAGTTGGCGGTTTGGAAGAAGAAACATCCTATGACGACGCTGAGAAGCTCAGAGCGGTTGTTGAAGAGGATTTCGAACCAGACGGAGACGAACCACAGAACCAGAGTGGCCAGGAAGAATGCCCCTATCTTGTTCTGGTTTTGTCCTGTCGTCGTCGTTCGACCCATTACTCTCTCTCTCTCTCTCTCTCTCCTCTTTCTCTCTTTAATCCATATGATGGATCAATTACAGCGATTGTCGTCGAATTCAAATGGCGGTTGGATTCGTCAATTGGATTCGTCGATTGGGAATGCTTCCTTTACCGACTATTATGGGCTCAGCCATGAAGCCAATCTTTCTTAAAGATGATCCGGCCCAATTCAGATCCAGTGGCCCATTAACGGGAAATTACATACGAAGAGCGGCGGCGGAATTAGCAAATTAGCTCACTCACTTTTACATTTTTCTTTAAGAGGAGATTTGAAATCTACGCTTTTTGGTAGAGTGGGGTTTGAAATTATATTATATTATACTTGTTTTTGTTTTTTGTATTTTTGTTTTTTTTGTTTTAATTTAGTGGTGGGAAGATTCAAACTCTACACCTTATAACATATTATATTTGTATTCACCTTGCTCATTTCCTTTTGCGGTATTATTAGAGAATTTAATTCTTTCTAAGTTCATATATAATGAGAGAGAATAAAGAGGAAAATCAAATGATGTTTAAGAAATTTTATGAACTTTTATGCCCCATAGAAAGGGACAAGTAAGGAAATCACTTTGCTCTAAATAAAGGTAGGTTGGCTTGGCCCTCTTTTTCTTTTTCACCATTCTTTAATCATTGTTTCAAAAACTTTTGTTTCAAAGAGAGAACGGAAACCAAAAGAGTCCTAAAGTGGCTTTTATTTGGAATTATATTTTTTAAAGCTGATTATTATTATTATTTTCTTGGATTTAAGGATTCAAACTCTTTACCTTATAATAAAATCATGTATGAAATTATTATTAGATTATTCTTAGAACTACAAACTCCTTACTTTTTGCAACTGAAAGTTAAGTTGAGAAAAATATCTAAATAATATAAATTTAAATATCATTGCACACTATTGCGTAAAAAAGTAACATTGAACTAATATAACATAAAATTAAATTAAGGTGAACTAAAATTTGTATAGTCAAGATAGGAAAAATTTGTATTATACCAATTAATAGATGAAAAAAAAAAGTGGTTATTTAGATAAATTTTCCCCCAAAAAGTTTTGAAAAGAAGAAGAAAAAAAGCTTAAAAAAAAATCAATGGCCCTAAAAGTTTTGTCTACCTCAAATGGGCTGGATGGGCCTAAACCATGGGCCCAACTTGTAAATAATACTGACTAGTGTAGGAAAAAAAAAGGGAGAAAGAAGTAAATAGAACAAGTTGTGATTATAAAAAAGTTGTGGTGTTTACACTAATGACATATTTACTTACGCATAATTGGAGTGAATATGATTCAGAATGAGTTAGATTCGGAGTTAAAATTTGGAGTCAGAATATGTTGTTTACTTGAGTTTCAGGAATTAGAGTCGGAATCATTGTAAATCTCATTTATGCGTTTACTTAAAACAGAAATCAGAATCAAATATTGTAAATTTACTTATATACCCTTTCAGTTAATTTTGTGTTTTTAATTTAAACAAGTAGATTATATACTAATTATTTTAATACTAAAATGATTATTTTTTGTGCTTAAAAAAAATAAAATAAAAATTGAGATAAATTATTTTGTTCTACTAATTATAAAACTATTTTCTTGAAATATATGTTTATTTTTTAAAAACATAATGTTGAGATAAGTAATTTGCATACTAATAGTTATTATGTTATGAATATTATTTTTTGAATAAAAAAGTTAAATTTTGAGATAAATATTTTGCTCTAGTAAATATTTAACTTTTTTTTTGAAATATAAATTTGTTTTAAAAAAAACATAATGGTGAAATATATTTCTAAAATTAAAATTTTGTTTGTAGTTGATTTACTATGGCCCACTTTTTTTAAAATTTTATTAGAGCATTAAAAAATTTAAAAACAAATATACGATATGATACAATCATCTTTTATACAAAACAAATCTCAAATCATAAACATACCAAATAAGTTCCAAGTTGGGAGCAAAATAGTAAGTTAACTTTAATATTAGGAGTGAGAGTACTAATCTAGTGGAGGGACTTACGATTACCTATCCCATTATTTAATCCCAAATTAATGTTGACCTCGCACAATTTCACTCATATTTTATAATTAAAATAAATAAGTAAATATGAGATTGATTCTCATTTCTCATTCCGATTCTCTACTCTTGGAAAGGAAACAAGCCATAATTGTTATCTCTCTCTTTTATTCATTCATTATTTTTTTTAAGAAGTCACGTTATGATGAATTATCATGTTTTACAATAAAATATAAATTTTGATTTTAATATAACTGATGTGATAGTTTTAACAAACAATCAATAGGGTAATTAAAAATTGTACCATATAGTATATTCTATTTCTATTAATAAAATAAATAGCATATTTTAAAATCATAATAAATAAGAGCATATTAGATGGACGCACATCAGGTTGCTTATGCACATCTTTGATATTAGAGGCCGACGTCTTCACGAAGTCACAAGAAGATCTCCGGTGGCTCGCGATTTTTCTGTCCTTGGCTCGCCACCAAAGAGCTTCTTCAGTAGCACTCGAATGGTGATGGCGAACGGATCACAAACGTGAACGGTTCTCGACAGTAATTGGATAACGACCAGAACCTTGACGATTAGATCGTGACCCCGGTAGCGACAGTTCATTTTACTATTTATAAAGAAAAAAATCAGTAAATAAATTTATTTTCAAATAACATATTTACTATATAAATAGTGAATTTATTGGAAAATCCGTTATTTATCATTTTTTTGAGTAAATCAAATATTTATTAGTAAATCTTAGTATTTTATTAATAAATCAATTTCTGAGAGTTGTTTTAAAAATTATCAAATTTATCAAGTAAATCGAAATATATATTAATAAATCTTAGCATTTACTCTTAATTTACATTGATTTAAAAATTATCATTTTATCAATTAAATCAAATTTTATTACTAACTCTTAATATTTACTAGAAAAATTTATACCTAATAAATTATTAGTAGGAAATATTTATATTTACTAGTAAATATTTGTATTTGTTCATTCACTAGCATTATAATTAAGGTATTTACTTACACTAATAAATGTACAAAATATTTGACATTTATTTACTAGGTAAGAAAATTTTGATTTTTAAATAAATTAGTAAATCTAAATTTACTAGTAAATATATAAATTAACTAATAAATAACTAGTAAATATCTTATCCATAATAACAAATATATTCATATTTAATAACAAATATAAATATTAACACTAATAATGAACGTATTTATTTGGATTCTATTGGTAAGTAAATATCTTAGCCATAATAATATTTACTAATAAATATAAATATTAACACTAATAATGAACGTAATTATTTGGATTTAATTTGGTAAGTAATTACCTTAGCCATATTAATGGAAAATATATTTACTTATAAATATAAATATTAACACTAATAATGACCGTATTTATTTGGATTTAATTTGGTAATATTGGTAATATTTAAAATTAGAAGTAAATTTTCTAATAAATGTATATATTTACTAATAAGGAATTTCTTTATTAGTAAAGAATATAACATATTTACTTTATCTTACATACCATTATTAAATAAATTTATTTACAAGATAATATTTGGATTTAAAGAAAATAAAAGATTGATATTTTATTGGATAATTTTTGAAGTTGAAAGGTATTTTTTATAATTTAAAAAACTACCCCAAACTTTGCAGAAATCTTAAATCTTCCACACATCATCATTTCTGGTTTAACTAAATTATGTTATTTCGTCACAATATTTTAATTTCTGTTATTATTTTAAAAAATGTTAATTCAATATGTTATTTTGATTTATTTTAAATAATGATAATTTATATGTCAAGTAAATTTATTAAAAAAAAAAAAGAATTAGATATGATATGCGTGACAATATTCTTATCAGAATACTATTAATTTGAGTGTTAAATTCTTATCAGAATAGTATTAAATTGAGTGCTAATAACACGACAAAATTCTAATGAAAATTATGGTCCTGATTATACATCAATACAAATTCATATGATCATGTCCAACGTGCAACACCTAACTTTTTTTAGCCGTGGAGATGCAACACTTGATTAAACTTATCACCGTTGATCCAAAATTAAGACCAAGAGTAATGGAGGAATAAGAAGAGCACATACCCTAACCCTCAAAATATATTGGTAAAAAAAAAAAAAAAAAAAAAAAAACCCAAAGATATTAAGCAGAAATAAGAAACCTTGAGAAAAGAAATTAATGCCCCTAAAAAATAAAAATAAAAGAGAGATTGCTGGACAAGAATACACTTCGGCCCACAAAAGGGCAACTACTAAATATAGAACACCAACCTCAAACGACAAAAAACCTTTTCAAAATTTTCCAAAACAACAGAGACAAGGAACTCAAAGCAGAAGATAGAGAAAGAAATCTTGAGGCATCCGAGCTGGCAGGATATAAGAGGTCCCCACATGGAGGGCAAAGAGCCCTAGATACTCTCTGCAGGAGCATGTGGATCTTAGGCAGGCCACGTGGGAGAGAAGTGAGTCCACGCTTGTCCACGTGGCAGCCCATGGGAGGCAAGCCCAGATCGCACCCAACTCCAACCTCTTATCAACAACATCCCAACAACAAATCTCTCGTGGTTCTCTCTCTTCCCTCTCTCCCTCTCTGTCTCTCTCTAGAGTCTGTCGGCTTCCAACAACGCCATGAACGCCATAGCTACAGCTGCAGCTCTCTCCTTGCCAATTTCTCTCTCTAAATCAACCAAACTTAAACACAATAAGGTATGCAAAAAAAAAATATTTTCTATATGTTCATCTGGGTGTTTGCTTAAATTTGTAGTAATAACTGAAAAAGACGTGCATTAATTTGACCAAGACAAAATCGAATGATTTTTCGCCATTTTTCCTTAAAAATTTATCTGGGTTTGTTGGGAAAATGCTTGATCACTTACTATTCGACTGTACAAATTGTAATTTTTTCTTTCTAAATAAGGAAAAAAAAAGTTATTGAAATTAAAATGTACATGGGCTAGTGATTCTGCAGGGTACAAAAAAAACCCATTTCTGTATAAAGGATACACACACACACACACACATATATAGCTTGTTAAGGTGGGGGTGTGTGGCATTTCAGGGTGTGAAAGCAGGATTCAGAGTGTATGCTGTATTGGAAGAGGAAGCATCATCATGGGTGGAGAAGAAGAGTGTTTGGGGACCTCTCTTTGACGTGGAGGATCCAAGATCTAAGGTTCCTCAGTGCAAAGGGAAGTTCTTGGATGTGAACCAGGCACTTGAAGTCGCTCGATACGATATTCAGTACTGCGATTGGCGGGCTCGGCAAGACGTTCTCGCAATCATGCTTCTTCATGAGAAGGTTTTTGTTTTGGAGAACTTGTTCCGGTTCTTAGATGTGGTAATCTAGTTCTTGTTCTTAGTCTTTTAACATGTGTGGTGCAGGTTGTGGAAGTTTTGAATCCCTTGGCCCGCGATTACAAGTCGATCGGTACCATGAAGAAGGAGCTAGCGGCATTGCAAGAAGAACTAGGACAAGCTCATACACAGGTCTGCAAAATCAGAAACAAATTAAAAAAAAAAAAAACAAAAAATGAACATATTAAATCTAGTATGTAGCTATGCCAGAGTCTAACACATGAACAACAACAATAACAACAGGTGCATATATCCGAAGCAAGGGTTGCCGCTGCTTTAGATAAACTAGCTTACATGGAAGAATTGGTGAATGATAGGCTGTTACCGGACAAGAATGCTAAGGAGTCCGAGGAAACTTCCAGTTCTTACAGTTCTTCCACGCAATCTCTGAATGCCGTAGAGCGAAGGTTACCGCTAAAAAGCTTGAATGTGTCGGGTCCGGTTCAACCTTATCATCCTCGCTTGAAGAACTTCTGGTACCCTGTTGCCTTTTCCACAGACCTTAAGGATGATACTATGGTACGCTACTCATTATTTTCCTTTCTTGATTGTAATTTTTTCAGACGAGCTGTCCTGTTTTGCATTGCTGATATAACCTTGAGAGTACACAACGCATCTCTCATGAGAGCCTTTTCTCTTTTCCGTTTCAGATTCCGATCGAGTGCTTTGAGGAACCGTGGGTTATCTTCCGTGGAAAAGATGGGAAGCCTGGATGTGTACAGAACACTTGCGCCCACAGGGCATGTCCTCTCCATCTTGGTTCGGTAAATGAGGGTCGTATCCAATGTCCCTACCATGGTGAGTAAACATCGGAAACCAAGAAGAAATATGGCCTTATTTCAAAATTATAAACAAGGAAAACAAGTAAATATAGATTGATCAGTAATTTTCTTAACAGTCTGATGAATGATTCATATCAGGGTGGGAGTACACAACAGATGGTAAGTGTGAGAAAATGCCATCAACGCGACTACTAAACGTTAAAATAAACTCTTTGCCGTGTTTCGAAAAAGAAGGGATGATCTGGGTTTGGCCTGGCAGTGACCCTCCATCTGCTACTCTACCTTCCTTGCAACCTCCTAAAGGATTTCAAATCCACGCCGAGGTATATACTCTGGACAAAATCAAATTCTATTTGCTCTTCTTCAGGCAAAACAAATGTGACAATTTCAGTAAGATGATTTGTTTATTAGTCTGTCAGAAGGTTTACGCAAATGTTTTTTCCTAAAACAGATAGTCATGGAACTTCCAGTTGAACATGGACTACTCTTAGATAACCTTTTGGATCTTGCACATGCGCCTTTCACTCACACATCCACCTTTGCCAAGGGATGGCAAGTCCCCAGGTTAGTTTCTCTCTTGTATAGAAAATTATTCATGTTTATTTGAACATCCCCTGAAAATGGGGATAAGGAAAAAACATTCAGCATCTGCAAAACATGGAAAAAGTGTCTTTTAACCATTGGCAATGAATCCAAGTATCTAACCTTGGCTTTGCTCTTGATGTTGCACTTGTTCCAAACTCTCAGCTTGGTGAAATTCTTGACGCCGGAGTCGGGACTCCAAGGATATTGGGACCCGTATCCGATAGACATGGAGTTTAGACCACCTTGTATGGTACTTTCAACAATTGGGATCTCAAAACCTGGTAAGCTGGAGGGACAGAATACCCAGCAGTGCGCTACGCACCTTCACCAGCTTCACGTGTGCCTACCTTCATCAAGACAAAAGACAAGGTTATTATACAGAATGTCACTAGACTTTGCTCCATTGCTGAAACACGTCCCGTTCGTGGACCGCCTTTGGAGGCATTTTGCAGAACAGGTAAACAAAATCATCTTTCTCCAAGAAACAATGCAGCCTACACTAAGGCGATTATTGTCTCTACTTTCCTGCTCAGAACTCTGCTTCTCTAACATTCACAGGTTCTGAATGAGGATCTGAGGCTTGTGGTTGGCCAACAAGAGCGCATGATAAACGGCGCAAATGTATGGAATTGGCCAGTCTCATATGACAAGCTAGGAGTTAGATACAGACTATGGAGAGATGCAGTGGAAAGAGGAGCTAAACAATTGCCTTTCGGCAAATCCATGTAAATTCAAGTTCCGGTGATGGATTGATTAACTTCCCGTCTTGCTCCTCGGAACCAAACCTGCATGAATCACCGAAACCGCTCTTCGGACAAAGCTTGCAAATAAGATGAACAATCATCAACTGATTGAACAATCATCAACTGATTAATCTGACGAACTTGTGCAGTTTGGCTCTAAAACGAAAACGCGATCCCAGTTTGACTCGGCGGAACTGTTAATTTGATCTGAGGCACATATTCATATTGTCTCTATATATAGGAAAATCCCCTGTAAGCATTAAAGAAAAACTGTACACTAGTTATTTGTTCCCGTGTACAGTGTCAAATCCAATTTTTTTTTTCCCCCTCTTCTGAACTTTCTTTTTCTTCTTAAATTATTATAGTGTCAAGCTTGTCCTTTCCAAATCTCTGTCAAATTATCTAATCACTAATTTGAGATTCAAGAAAAAAAGTTAACAGGCAAATTAAATGGTATTTCCAAATTTTTCGCTCCAGTACCTGAAATTCTACTGAGAAATTATAAGCAGACAAAATGAGCTAAAAATTCCGTAGAAAGTGTATTTCGCGACACCAAGAATCAAGATTCAAAAGTCGAACCTTTAATCACTTTATTAAAAAGGAAACTTGATTTACACATTCACAAAGAAAACAAACAAACAAACATTTAAGCTTCAGAAAACCACCCCAAACCCAGACGACGAGAGACCAAAATTGAAGGCAAAAATAAAAGTTTACAGAGAAGAGCCACAGAAGGGGCAGAATCGGAAATCGGGCTCCACAAGGCGGTCACAATAGCGGCAACGCAGAGACACCGGCACCGACGACGGCGGCGGCGGTTCAGTTGTCCGAGGCGGAAGAGAGTAGGAGGGAGGGAAGAAGAGCTTGCAGTTGTCGCAGTACATCATGGGATCTTTTCCGGGCCACTTCCATACCGGGATGAAGAAGAGCTTCAGAACCTTCTCGTAGTCCACCAGATCGGCCTTGGAGCCGCACGATAGGCACCTGCCCGCGCCGTATTTCAGCACCTGCCGGACTTGTTGCTCCACTCCGCCGACGAAGAAGAAGAACATTTTTGGGTTCTTTTCGCTCTTGAGAACAGTTTCTTTTGAATTTTCTCGCGGTTTCTCGGTTGTGTTGTCCGTACTCTGTTCTCTTCTGTTCTGTTTGTTTACAGAGAAAACTTATCCTCCTTTTGGTTCATTTTTTAAATATAAAAATTTTAAATTGGGATTGGTTAATTTTTTTAAATTTAATTATAATTTTTATTAATATTTTAAATAAATGATAAATATTGAGTTAAAAATTTTAAATTTTAATTAAAGCATGGAACAAATCAATAGATTGAAGAAGCCCTTGGTGCCGAGTGGGTTTTTTTTTTTTTTTTTTTTTCCTCTGGAAGGTTCCGGGTTAGGACTAATTTGAGTTCTAGACTCATCAGTGGGGTAAAAAAAAAAAAAAAAAGAGGAATACATATAACACTAGTGACAAAAGTATGACAAGGGAATTTCAAAAATAATTCTTGATTTTTTTCTTTTTTTGGGAAGGGAAATAGCATTCAAACAACTATAAAAGAACCAACAAAACACGACAACACTAAGATCTAGTATTATAAAAAACACAATACTCGACCGAGATGAGTTTTACTGGTAAATTATGACAAAACTTAATAGGGAAGATATGGTTAAGATACGTATAAGGTTTTTCTCAACAGTAACCCTTTAATGGATGTAGATTTCTTATAGATTTGAGGAGTCACCACTAATTTTATATATATGAACATAAACAAAACGCAAAATTTGACAAACAAGCAAAAAGCCCAGAGGAAACCACTGCTAGTATCATCACAACATAAAAATAACAAAACACAATAACGCAGAAACAGCCATCGTCATAGACGAGTCATTCCACATATCTGAAGAAGTCAAACGGATGATGGATCGGGCATGCTACAGATCGTCCATGAACGCCGCCGGCACAATAAAGGATTCGGACGTTGAGGTTGCAATTCCTCAAGATCCTGTATCCACTTCGCCAGAGATCCCCTTCATCCGACTATTCTTGCTAGCCGTCACTGTGGAGTTCTGATCTCCATCTATCTTGGGGGTCTTGAGTTTGGCAGACGCCTTGATACCGTAGCGTACGTCTAAGAGTAATGAGTCTGGTAATTCCGGTGACAATATTATTATGTATTTCCCACTTTTGTGCTAGCTTGTTCTTAATTCTTGATGGTTTTATTTTTCTTTTGTTATTAACACCAATAAAAAATATTTCAAATTCTCTTTAAAAAATAAAAAAAAAATTGCTTTTTTTTTTTTTTTAAAGATAAAACGTCAGATTCTTCTAATATATATATACATATATAGCACTAAAAATACAGACACTCCCCCCCCCCCCCCCCCCCCCCCCCCCCCCCTCTCCTTCTCCTAAAAATATAGGTATTTATGTGATAGGATGCGACGATTATTGAAAAGATTATGCTTGTTCAACTGTTAAATTTATATCGAAATTGTCTATCAACCATACGTATATTTTCTAATTTTGATATGGGTTTAAGTTTAAACAAATTTAACAGTAAAAAACTAGTTTGAAGTTCTACTTTAGAAAGGCGTTAAAAAAAAAAAAAATCAAACCAGTTTTATCAATAAAATATTTTTTTAACAAAATTCTAAAAAATTAAGCCAAAAAAAAAAAAAAAAAGTTACGATGACAAAATATTATTAGGAAAAGTTGACTTGGTAACTTTTCCAAAAAAAAAAAAGTTGACTACAAGTAATAGTCTAAATTTAGTTGCATTTATTTTTAATTTTTTTTCTTAATTTTAGAGATTTGATTATTTTAAGTAACTTACTTGATTCTATATCATAAATTATATTTGTATTATATTCCTCTTTTTATTTTCTAATTTAGTACGCTAATCTTCATAAATATTGATACTTGATAAGGAAAGCATTCCAATTTTTACGTGTATTTACTTCACATAAAAGAGAAAGAGAAAGGTACTATTTAGTATTTCTTTTTCTTATTTGTGTTTCTTTGTAAAAAGAATAATAGTAGTTTGGTCACACATAATTCCTATAGTTAAGTACCTGAACATTTGGAATTATGTCTTGCATCAAATTAAAAAGAACAGAAATTTAGAAGCAGTAAAATATAGTGATCTGCTCGACAAATAACAAAGGTGTAAGTTTCAAAACCACGGAAATTACAAGTTGTTAATTAATTAGTTATAACTTACAATGATCGAGCAAAAATAAGAAATACTGTCTTTTTTCATTTTAGGAAACTAGGAAGTACATTCTTGTTTCTAGTGTCTTTTTATTTTTTATTTTTTATTTTTCCAGCATGTTGTTTGGTGCACGGGTTGAAACTGAATTTTTTAGATTGGAATTGAGTTGAATTGAATGTGTATTTAGTGAGAACTGTCGAAACTAAAAAATTAAAAAATTTAAAATGTATTTAGAAAAAAATATCACTATAAACTTATTTTGTTCGTATCAAAATTTTACGCAATTTGAACAAAATATATATCATTTGGATTTATATATGTAAAATTTTGAACTTTTAAAGTTTAAGTTATAAAAAACTGTGAATATTGAAACTAAAGATGATTTTTAAGAAAAAGATAAAAATGAATTGAGCTTTTTAGGTTTGGATTGGATTGAACTTAGACACCAAACAAGGACTTCAACCATCAAAACGTCTAGGGAAAAATTCTTCCATAAATGAACTTTAATCTTCCAATGCGTATGCACATATATATCATGTAAAAAAATAGATAGAGGATATTTTATAAATGGAATCAAATATTTTGCAATTACAGTCAAAATAATGAAAATCACTATATTTTAACATTGAATCAAGATCAACTAAAACCGGAATAAAACACTAGATCAAACTCTTCTTTAATGTAAGATAATAGCTATAAATAGTCATCGACTCCCGAACCAAAAAGGGCAAAAGAATGGGAGAGATCACTTAGAGCAAGAAAACACTTTTTTTTTTTTAATATTCAAACTCTATACATTTAGATTAAATTGGGTGTACTATATAAGTGCTCGGCTATACCAAAAAATACATTATACATATTGCACAAATTGAAGATCGATCAAGACGGAGTCGGCATGGCGTAGCGGCACAGCGGGCACGAGTGGCTGCTCTGCAGCCACCTAGCGATGCATTCGTTGTGAAAAACATGAGAGCAAGGCATCTGCGTCACCACCATCGACAACTCCTCCAAACATATTGTACAACATTCCGCCGCCGTAGTCGCATCCACGCTCATCTCCTTCAACGCCTCGACGGAAGACTCAGTCGCCGGGACCGTACGAACTTCTTGCTCGGCCGATTCCCGCAAAAGACGCGCCATCTCGTCGTCATCCGGAGTAGTACCCGGCCGCTCGGAAACTTCTAGAAGGAAGAACAACAACACGTAGCCGGAATGGGAAGGGTTACGCGCCTCCTGCAAGACGTAATCGGATATGTTCGTCGCCAGATTGTCGACGACGGAGGCGGTCACGCCCATGTTGGACAGCATGAAGCGGGTGAACTCGTCGGCGTTTTCGAAGTAGCGGCGGCGGAGTATCATGGACTCGCTGTGCTGCCAGGTGGATGCGGCGGCGGAATTAGGCTCATCGGCCTCCGCGGACGGCGGTGGTTGGTACCTTGAGAGGAAGGCCAAGTAACATTGGTTTTCGCTTGCTGCTGAATCGGCTGCTGGTATACCACCGTCCACCCAGATTCTCAACTCGTACATGCTGGCTAGAAAGTGTATAATCAATAAGGATGTGAGAAATAATTTATTGTGTATGTGTGTATATAAATTTCAAGCAATAAGTATATATGTATATACATATTTTTTGCTCTGGATAAATATATATAGTATTATGAATCCCTTGTTACCAACATATATATATATATAGCTTTAAATGGCGGTGTTGGTGAAATTATCTGATACTTAAATCCTAGTCAAAGAATGACAGTTTTTCTTGGGTGTTTTAGTTCTGTTAGGACACTAATCCTTATTCTTCTGTGTTTTTTTTTTTTTTTTTTGGGAAAATAATCTTTATATCGTGTGTTTATCTAGTTTTTGTTTTGTTTTTTTTTTTTCCCTTATTTTGTTGAATTATTTAATTTGATGGGTTTTGGTAGATTTTGAGCAACAACGTGTTAATTGTGAAATTTGCTCCACTGGCACTTAAGGAATGATGGAAAGGAAGAACATAAAAGAAGAAAAGAGAGGGAAAAGTAATATAAATAAATAAATAAAGTAAATATAAATGAAGTAGGAATTTGGATTTCAAATGAATGAAAGCGTGACGGAATTGATTCTGATTATTCTTCGGGACGGAATGGAAGAAGGGAAGAGGTTGTTAAGAATAAAGGATCCAATTAAACAATGTGAACTTATTTTAATATCCTTATACAAATACATTTATAATTTAATTTGGCTTTAATATAATCTACTTTCGAGTCCAACAAAAAATTATATACAAAATGGGGATGGGGAATATTAATGGAGATTAGGGAGGGGATGTGGACAAATTCCTCTACTTGAGTTGTGTCGGGCGGCGATGCGGAACTGTTGGACTTTGGGTCGTTCACAATGGTGCATGACTCATAGTGAAATATGATTAAATTTATTTGTAATAAAATTCATATAAGGAAAATATCAATTTAGAATATTATGGTAGAATATTCTTAAGATTGAGTTAATTAAGAAATTTATCCTCCGTTAATTAATGAATGTGATGTTTTTCATATATTGTGCTTATCTAGATACGTCTCTCATTTTTTATAGAAGTGTCCATATGTATAGACAAGGCATATTTGGACTGATATGATTATTAACGTAAAATCAAATACTCTTTCTCTCTTAGTCTTCCATAGAGTTCTGAAGTCGTGAATTTTCATGGTTGTTCGGGTCTTTCACCTTTGTAATAACCACAAACACCACGAGCAATCAAGGACATGATGATCGTGTTCATGAAGGATCATGACTTAGAGCGTGAAGATCATGTTCATGGTGATGGAGTATCGTGAGTCTATATTTGGCGAATCCGAAAACGATATATAGATCGTGGATCGAAACTAAAACCTTTAAAAGACGCTTCCGCATCCATGCCTGGTAATTTTCCTTTTAGGAACAATATTCCTCCCAGTGTACATTTTATGTAAGAAAAATTATACATAATAGGCATTTATTTTATGTGTATTTTAACCCTAATTCTTATGTTGTCCTATATACATAATTTTGTTGAATTTGATTTATTTTGTGAAACATCGAATAAATTTAAGTGAACATTAACTCATTGTCTGTTGCCAACTTATTAAAAATTTTTGAATAATGCATATCATAATGGGGATTAATTAGGATGAATATGAAGAAGGTGCCCCAACGGCGATACCCCGACTCCGTGCCACTTCTCCTTAAACGACGATGGAGATTGTTTTAGAGGATGAAGGCGGGGGCGTGGAAATCGTCCAGCTCTTTGTCATTTCTATCAAAAAGAAAACTGTTAAAAGCACATAACTATATCCTATTTTTAATTAAAAATGGATCCCGACTACTTAATTGGTCACTTATACTTTTTGTAGTAAAAAAAATAAAATAAATAGGGAAGAGGGCAACCAACATTATTAAACTTCTTCTGAATTTTACAAAATAATTGTCACGGACGCTAACAAAAATGTTTGATAAAAATCTTAACGACAGGCCACACCGTCATCAAGGATGCTTTACTCCAGCACTACAGAATATGCTAGCAATAAGGATATCCAGTAGCATGGTCCCAAATACGTTTAATTAAATACTAGCTGTCATTCATTAAAAAAAAAAAAATCTAACATTTAAATTTTAGACCACTGATTAAATTGCAATAATATTTTATCGATAAGCCATTACATTCGATTGTAATCTGTCACTTACATTTAGTGACAGAGTATGCAATATGTTAGCACCAGAGAGAAAAACAATATGTATAGGCGTATTACTAAATTGTCCTCTCAACTTAATAGATATGTTGTTCAACGTAATTAAATCGCCCAAATTTTCCAAAAAGGCGATCAATCTACACTGTCGGTTTTCAGTACTAACTGTCGTTCTAACTTTCTGTTGTTTCTATGGTACGTGTCGTGTCTTTTTAGTTGTCGTTTTCTCCTTATACACTGTCATATTTCACATTGTTTCCTATATAAGTTGTCGTTTCTTAAACTTGTAATCCTATAGGTTGTCGTTTTTCCCTCTCGAGCGTATAATATTGTAGTCCATCCTCATTTATTGTTGTCATTCCTCTTCCATGATTCGGCCGAGTCTGCTTGGTTCATGTTCTTGACAATGGTCGCAACTTCTCTCCAGGACAGGAATGATTATCCCTACCCGATAGGTCTACATCCATCATTGAATGTCGTTTCTTGTAACCGTCACCTTTAAATGAGCAGAAATAGGGGACAATATTCGAGGTTGGAAACGGGGACGGGGACAAAGTAAACCTCAGCTCATCTCCGCTCTTATATACATGTGTCTTATAAATTGGAATTATGCTTATACATGTATATTTTAACCTTTTAAACTTGATTAAAATGTTTTAGTTTTGTTTTAAAGATAATTATTAACTACATCATTCTCACTAAAAAAGAAGGACATAAAAATTAATTTTTAGTTGGTAATCTTATTTAGCTAATATTAACTAGTATGTGTTATTTATTCTTTATTTTAGGTTGTGTAACTTTTAAACAAAGTTACATAATTTTCACCATGATTATATTAATGGAAATAGAACAGGTATGGAAAAGGCTTCTCAATGGGGAATTCCCGCCCCTAGCCCCAACCCTTTTTAAGCACGGATGGGGATGGTTTTAAAGGTCGGGGATGGGGATAGGGCCCGACCTGTTCGGACAGGTGGCCATCCCTAGTCACCTGTAATCCTTAATTACTTATTTTGTTTTGCCAAAAGAGAATCACTCTTCGTTTGTAATAAAAATCTGAAGCCCATCAATAAAACAAAAAAGACATACCCAAATTTTCCTCTGAAGACAAGCTTAACCTCTCTCCCATCATGTGGGATTAGTACAAATAATAAAACAGAAACAGAATCCAAAACCTCTGTTGGAAAGAGCCAAGCATCGCCAGTTCTGAATCAAACAAAGGAGTCTCGACTCTTGAACCTTAACGTTATTCTACTTGCAAGCGAAATTTACTTTTTAACATCCACACATGGGTTGGTGACCTGTCAAACCTCGAACAAGTCGGTTAGTACATATAAGTATTTGCTTGTTGTCTCTGTGCGCATGAACATAGAAACACCATTTTACAACTCAGACAGGCTTCCAAACACTAAGCACCTCCTGAAACATCTCCGAAATAAGCTCCCTGTCAGCTCGCCTAACGAAGTCGTTCATTTCATCTCTGACATCATATATCTTTCCAAACTCAAACAAGTACATCAAGCACCCTTTCTTCAGCTTGCTCAGATGGTACAGCCACGCCTCCTCAAGCCTCTTTAGGACGTTAACCGAGTTGATGTCCTCCATGAGGCTCTCCTCGCAAGCATCTTTTAGGTCTGCGATGTCATACTTGTTTGCTGCGCCAAGAAGCGCCAGTCGGTGCTCCCAAAAATCCCCTTGTTTAATGGTTCCATACAAGTAGCTGAGAAGGGCCATGCCAGAATCAACCGAAATGTCTTCTATGTGGATCGTCGAGGACTCTTTCTCCACGAGGTTGTGGTGGAACATGCTATGAAACACAGGAGAACTCGCGGACAAAATCGCCCTGTGAGCTTTTAGAGCACCACCCGCCATGTGGATGGTGACATCAGCATGAATCGACTCATCAAGCATCCTAGAGAGGCATCTAAGAGTGCTCTTGGTTGATATAGATTGCATCGTTCCGTCAAGAGGCCATATAGAACTAGCTTCTCCACCCTAATTGTAAGAGAAGAAGACGAATTTTTTACACTTTCGCATCTAACACAAGGAACAAAAGATACATTTGCTCTAAAGATAAACCAACTCAGAAGATAGTAAAAAGGCTTAAAAACTAACGTTTACAGAGCATATCTTCAGATCCTGAAACTCGACATCAATGATAAATCGACCGACAAAGGTCGAATCGACGGGCCAGACAAAATCTTCACAAGTTCGAAGTAGCCTCTCATGAGCTGCAACAGTAGGAAGAATCAAAGCATTTCAGGCAGGCCGCTAAAACACATATATAACATTCATTTATTTCAGCTCGAATAGAACGCACTCTGTTAGAACACAGTTGCCAGTCATAGCATCAAATTTGACATTCAATAGAAAGATTCTAAATTAATACTTGGTAGTAAGTGGACAACAGATTTAAAGACATGATTCACATGATCATCAAACAGACAGACAAATACAACAGGAAACAACACAAGTGAAACCTTCACCGACCAGTTATTCAACACGCACCATGCTTAGCCAACAAGTAGCATAGCAATCATCTTGTGAAATAGCCAGAAGAAACCAGTAAACTTGTCAACATACCAATCAGCAAGTAACAATTTTTCAGTTGACTTTACTCCTTTATTATCAATGCTATAACCAGTCAACCATGGTGGCACACAGAACAGAAGAAACCATTAAACCTTGCAAGAATGCCAACCGATTGCACAGAAGAACTACCATTCTTTCAAATGAATTCTCTTCTCCCTTCCATTTTTATCGAACAACAATTTCGACTTTTAACTTCAAAATCACCCCCACAAATCAATCACAGCTTAGTACTCACATAAATTTTACAAAAAAAAAAAAAAAAAACACACAAGTAAACAAAAAAGAATCATTTTCCTTATTTATTTATTTATTTATTTATTTTTTGATTCTTGGAATAATAAAAAAAAGACAAACAAGTGAAAGCATACTGGGAGAGATGTAGAGTTTGCGACCACTTCCGGAGTTGGAGACCCTGAGAACAAAGCGAGCAATCGGAGGGTGTTCTTTTGACGCCCGAGAAGGTTCCGGAAACAGACGAATGTACATGAACCGATTCTTCTCCACCGATAAATGCCTTAAAAAAACAAACCCAACTTGTAAATTACCTAAAAAAGAATGAAAAATCATGTGTGTGTGTGTGTGTGTATAGAGAGAGAGCGAGAGAGAGATGGGATTTGTACCAGTTCCAAAGACCGACCTTGAAAGGGTCGGATTTCTTGTAAGAGCAGGGTCCGAAGTTCTCGATCCTCCATTGGGCAAGGCGAGAGATGGTCTCCACCCTCGAATCGGCCATGACCCAGTCGTCTCTCTTCTCCTCCAGTCCAGCTCTATGGCTTACACAGAAAAAAGGCTAGAAAACGCAAGAACGTCGACTGATTGCAATCCCACGGACTGACTGACTTCAGTTTTATGCTTTTTTGACGCTTTCTTAAAGTTCTTTCTTTTTCTTTTTCCTTTTTTTTTTTTTCCGTCGTTTTGTTTCATTTTCCTTCTGATCACCTTTTTTTTTTTTTCCGCGGGGTTTTGCGTGAAGAGTGGTTGTTCTCCTTTTATTATTACTGGTTGTAAATAATAATGCACGTGTTTAATTAATTTATTAAATAAAAACTAATTATAATGTATTATCAGAAAATAACTATTTAAAAATTCATGAGAAAAAAATTTAAATATTGAGAAAGTTAATTGGATGATGTTATGAGAAAATAATGTTTGAGTAAGGATATATTTAAAATTTTTACTTCAATATGGGGGAAAAAGAATGAAAAATAAAAATTTAAAACAATGAAAGAATGAAAGTGAAGAATAATTTTAAAAATTATAAAGGAAAAAATTATGTTTATATCAAACATTATGGAAAAAAAATAAAAAACAATAGTTGAGAATTTGAGATAGTCATGAAAAGAAAAAAGAAAAAGCATGCTGAGAGAATTTTTTAAATGGAAAAAAAAGAGAGAAATTTCAGCAATTAAGTAGATGAAAGAAAGAAACGGGAAAGGGAAAGAACAAAAGAAAATTAAAAAGAAAAAGAAAAAAAAAAGAGGAAATAACGTGTGTTAAAAAGAAATAAGAGCTTTTGGCTCTTTTATATATATTATTAAGATTAATATTATTTTCCTTTCTCCGTCCCTTTTTTTTTTATGAGTATGATTAAATGCATTTGGCAGCCAAATTAGTAGTTCTAATTTACATTTTTTCCTTTGAAATTAAGGGTGGTGATTTCAAATTTATGGTGGACTCATTTATGAATTATGACTAAATCATTGTAAACATACAAATATAAAATAGTTTAATAAAAATTAAGCTTACATTCGATTTGCTAGTAATAGATAAAATTTTTATATTAAAGTTGGTTGACTTTTTAAGAATTAGTTATAAATTTTATTGACCTTTTAAAAAGATAAAAACATATATGAAAAAATATAATTAGTTGGAGTTAAATTAAACACCAAATAAGGCCTAAATTTATGCAACCCATGAACTAAATTTTGAGTTTTTTTTATGAGGATAAAATTTGAGTATTCCATAACAACTAAATAATATTATTTGTCTATTATCACAAATAAATTTTTAATAAAACTCAAAATAAAGCTGAGGATAAAATTTGAGTATTCGATAATAAATTAATAATATTATTTGTCAATTATCACAAATAAATTTTTAATAAAACTCAAAATAAAGCCTTTATCATTCATAACGTGACTTTCAAAGTAATTTATTGATCTATTTTATTTTAGAAAAATCTAGAAAGAAAAATGTGGTATATATGTAATTTAATGAAACTAATGCATATACTTTAGATTCATGGATTATTGATTGAAAAAATATCAATTAATTATTAATTTGAAGCCTTTGAATAAAAAAATTTCAATCCATTATCAATTTAAAAACCTCTCAATCTAATCTAACTGAACAGATTGATGGGATTAAACGAATTGTTAAATTTGATAAACACATAATTTACACAATTTGTTGATAAACCTCATGGGAAGGGTAAAGTTGGTCAGCTCCTTTTCTTTTCTGTTTTCTTTTACTTTTACTTTCCCACCCTTTTTGCATGGGACTCTTGGCGATGTACTCTCTTTTTTTTTTAGTTCCGCACTTTTAATCTTGTTTTTTGTTGAAAGCTAACTTTTAATCTCGTTGTGAGAGTAAAAGTTTTGCAGATATTAAAAAAAAAAAAAAAAAAAAAGGCTGTCTAGGAAAGAATAAAAATATTGGGAAATGACGTACGAGGAGTGAGAAGGAAAAAGGAAAAAAAAATTTTAATGGACTCCAATGAGTCAGTTGTACATTTTTATGATTAAAAGACTAAATCAAAGCAAGTAAGCTAACGATGCCTCCTTCGTCTTCAAATGAAGCAGAATCTGATACATTAAGATCACCGAAAAATACAAATAAAAATAAGAGAAGGAAGCAGCACACACCGAAAAATACAAATAAAAATAAGAGAAGGAAGCAGCACCCAATTCGATGAAACTGAAACAACAAACTTAGCAAAACTCGGTCATTTGATAATTTAATTGTTTTAAACTTTTTTTTTTATAATCTACTTCCTGAACTTATAATTTTGACACCTCAATCCTCTTTATTTGCATTCATTACAACTAAAACGGTTTTTTGCACTTGACTTGCATGTGAAGTCCTGTGCAAACAATAATCTAAGGGGGGTTTGGGGGTACGTTTGTTTCCAAATATTTTTTTTGTCATTTTCCTCAATTTTACTATTAATTTTTTCAAATATTTTTTAAAAACTCAAATTTAAAAAGTCTATAACTTTATAATTTTAAGTCAAAATAAAATGATTTTTTTTAAATTACATTGAATTTTGAGAAGAACAAAATAAGATTCATATTAAATTTTTTTTTACACGTTTCAAGTTTTTTGTATTTTTTCACTCCAAATAATTTATTTTCATCAAATATATATTTTTAAAATTCAAATCATCTCCAATTCCAAAATACCATTACCAAACGGGCTCTAAATTTTAATGGACTTGAGTAAAACGAATTGACAATGCCAAAAATTCTAACTTAAAGAAGTTGATTGCCAAAAAAATAATAATAATAAGAATAAATTATTAAATTTAAAAAGTTCATGAGATATGCATAGAAATGATCAAAAACAGAATGAAAAATTTAAGTGAAAAATCATATTTTGAGCACCTCCTTATAATTTTATCAATTTTAATATTAAAATTGATAATTTTAATGTTATAAAAAGATAAAATTATTAATTTTGATATTATGGTGGATATAAATATAAAAAGATGTCAAATTTAAGAAAAAAATTTTTAGAGGAAAATTTATGACAATATTGTGTATAACCCATCATACTAATAGGTGACAAAAGAGGGGAAAAAAAATACACAGAAATTACATAAAAGCTCTATTTTTTTTTAAGGAAAAAAAAAAACCACTCTTCGCCTAAGTCCATGCCACGTTATATACCGTAATTCAGAACAAAAAACGAGGGTATTATCGTAAACAAACCGCATACCCGTTAACGGAGAACCACCGCGATCCCAATCAAAACTAGAAAGACCACCAAAAAAACCCCAACCCCCGCCCAAAAAAAAAACAAAAATAAAACAGAGAGAGATGTCTTCGACCTTCAGCAGCGACGAGACTGCTCCGTCCTACGGCTTCCTCGGAGCCGCGGCGGCTCTGGTCTTCTGCTGTAAGACTCACAGAATATCTCATTTTCTCACTTGTTTTCTTTTCTTTTTGGAGAATCAAGAACAAAGCGAATGAAAATGGCGACTTAGTTTATTGTTTGCTGCAGGCATGGGAGCCGCTTACGGGACGGCAAAGAGCGGAGTGGGCGTGGCGTCATGGGGGTGATGCGACTGAGCTCGTGATGAAGTCGATAGTGCCGGTCGTCATGGCCGGATTGTTGGGGATCAACGGCTTGATCATCGCCGTCATCATCAGTACTGGAATCAATCCCAAGGCCAAGTCTTACAATCTTTTTGATGGCCACGCGCACTTGTCTTCTGGCCTCGCTTGTGGCCTCGCCGGCCTCTCCGCCGGTATGGCCATTGGGATCGTCGGCGATGCCGGAGTTCGGTATGATCTTTTAACACTTGCTCTCTGCTTCTTTCTTTTTGCTTTTTTCCCCATTGGAATTGAATGATTATTTCTGTTTTAATAAGCACCGGGTTTTGCTTGATTGACTAATCAGAATAAATGATTAGTTCCTAGCTCGTTGCATCATCAAGGTTTGCTTTCAATAGAAGCTTATGCAATTATCGGTTTTTGTCGTTTCGCGATTTGTGGTTAGGCCTGGACTCTAGAACGGAGCCTCCTCAACGAAATTTGTTCTTTAGTCAATACTGCCCCGTCGCCCCTGGCTATCCGCACACACAATTGGTAGCACCCAAGTCGCCAGTTCAACTCGGTGACATACCTTCCTACACTTCATTGATAAAAAAAATGTCCATGATGAGTGGCATGATTGCCTTTTTAGGGCCCATTTGTGATAATAATTGGAGTTTAAGTTTTGTAGGTTGAAATTGTAACGCGTGCTTAATTGGAATGTTTGAATTAAAAATGAACTATGATTTAGAAAATAGTATAAAAGTTTATCATGTGTTCTGTAAAAATTATGCAATATGGATCTTATTTTATTTCTCTCATCATTCTCTGTGATTTAAAGAATATCTCACTTTCGACTTAAAATAAGAAAGTTATGGACTTTTAAAGTAAATTTTTTGAAATGGAAGACAGAAAAAAAAATGTAAAATTAAGAGTTTTAGAGTTTGAATTACCAAATTCCGTATGCACGTTAGCCCCTGAGTTCGTTACACATTAACGAGGTGATATTTTTCTGTATATATATATATATATTTGTCCCCCCTCTGTTTTCAGGGCTAATGCACAGCAGCCAAAGCTTTTCATGGGCGTGATTCTGACCCTCATCTTTGCCAAGTTTGTCAGTTCTTTTTTTGCCTTTGGACTCCTTCAAGAATATATGATTGGATTCGGAATGCTTTGATTATTATTTGGTGGATATAAAAAGCGTAGGCTGATTGTCATAGTCAATATCTTATTGCCATTTATTATATTTTTGGTGAATTATTGCCATTTTATTTTTGGTGAATATATGATGTTGCCAAACAGAAGCTTAGATTGATGTAGTGATTGCAACATAACTAAATCAATTCAAACAAATAGCTTTCAATAAAGGATGATATTGTTTCTACATTGAGTTATTTAGTTAGTAATTTTTTTAAGGTAAAAAATCTTAATTAAAATTATCATTTTAACAATTAGATTAGAGCGGTTGTATATTTTTAAGGCGCGCCTTATATATAAAAGGCATATCTTTATATATCAAACTTTAAAAAAATTAATTCAATTATAAAAAATAATTCCTATCAACGGTATAAAATGAAATAGTTATATAGTAGAATGTCTACAGACTTTGCAACTCGCAACAATCAGGCGGACAAAATGAGACGGGTCGAGTCGGTGTATTTTGGTCCCAAATTTAGCGGGAAAAAACCGACCCGCCAAGAGGAGGGCGAAGAAAAAGGATTCTGGATTCATATGCATAAAGATAAGAATGAGCCGAAGGTGAGTCTTGACCGATTCGCGATCTCTGCAACATCACACCACCGACTCAGAGAGAGAAATATGGCAACGACAAGCTTAGGAAGAGGAGCAGGAGGAGGAGGCGATTCGAGTGTGGGCGTGGGGCCGAAGATAGAGTGGAACGAAGGGAAGAGGAGGTTCGAGACGGAGGACAAGAAGGCGTATTTGGAATACTCCCTCAGAGACGACGGCAAAGTGATGGATTTGGTCCACACCTATGTCCCTCCCTCCAAGAGAGGCCTGGGCTTGGCTTCTCATCTCTGCGTCGCCGCCTTCAACCACGCCAAATCCCACTCCCTCTCCGTCATCCCCTCCTGCTCTTACATCTCCGTCAGTCTCTCTCTCTCTCTCTCTCTCTCTCTCTTTTCGATTTCCTCTCTCCTTCTTTTGTTCCTTATTTCTTTCTGCCTTGTCGGATATCCTATTGTTTTTTGTGTTTTGATTATCGTTCTTGATCGGGAGAGTTCCCGCCGGAGAAGAGAAAATTTGATGTCTTTATTGTACGCTTTTAACTGTTGTCGTTTTCAGAGTCCATATGCGAGGAAGTACTAATACCGAGTACATATATTGCACTTTGTTCCTTTGCAGGACACTTTTCTTCCGAAGAACCCTTCATGGAATTCTCTCTTGTATTCGGAGGACATCAGATCTAGTATTTAACAATGTTGTACTGTCCCGATTTCTCTGTCACCGCAAGCCTTGTTCAGTTGTCATGGAATAATTTATTAATTGCGCACTCTTGGATTATTATATTTGAGAAACCAAAACAGTATTATACATGGAACAACAATATCATAATATGTTACACACGGCATTTCTACGATACATGTAGAGTTAAATAATTTGTCTCATGATCTCCAAAGTTCGAATTCGAATCCTCACATCCTCATCTAAACGTCCAGTTTTAAAATCAAACATTTTTTATGGCATCTGTATAACTACAGAATGAACTTGATAAGAGAATAGTTCAGGTCTTGGTACCGTTTCACCAGTGATTTCATTAGATTATCTAAATGGTCTGGTGGACGAGAGAGTGTTTTCTAGTCAGTGTTTGGCATAATCCTAATTAATTGGAGTTCAGGCCACTCCTAGAACAACAGAATCAAAGTTTAATTATTTAAATTAAAGGAACAAAACACAAGAAGCACAACAACAAAGGAAAATATGAAAAAAGAAAAGGGATTTATGCACTGGTACGTATATACCTTAAAACTTAATTCAAAAACCATAACCACGTTATTAAACCGTATATACAAGAAAGAAGTTTCCACGCAGTTCATCATTCGGAAAATTTACACATAGAAACACCTTCATACAAGAACATCATACAACAACATTCAGAAAAGAAAGCAAAAAAGAACACAAACTAACACCATCTTTCCTGGCATTAATCCAACATTTGAAACAAACAAATAAGTCGTAATATACTTAAATAATTTGCTATTTACAAATAAGAAACCCTTTGTTTGAGTTCGATTTCTCAGCCAGGTACGAAGTAATCCATCTTGTCCACGGGCAGATTAAAAACTGAATTATCAACCTACACCAGAGAGAGAAGATGCCAAAAATATCATTGTAAGTCGAGAGATTTTATTACTACGAGTCGTGACCAATGCTCAATCTTGACATCTCATTTTACCGACTAACTTTTACATGTTTTGCTATTTAACTATCCTTGTGTTACAGATTTATCCCTTCCGTTAAGACATGATACCAATCAAGGATGCAATGATAAATTAATTAGTCTAAATTTTCTCCTTTAAATCTCCAGAAACTCGCCTCCACGAGTGCACTAACAGTGGTCAGAGAAGAAACAAACGTGGCAACCACTTCAGAGCTTCATCTGACACAGAAAATCCCACCTGTAATTTCATATTTCTCCTGCACCTGAGAGAGTATTTCGAGCCTTTTCCTTTTCTTGCATGATCTTTTTCCCCCTTTCTTTGCTCGCATTGTCACCTCCGTAAAGAACTCTTGCCATACCAACAATCTCAATTCCGTTTACTCCAGTCTCAAATGTGTCTACGGTATCGACCTGTCGGAAAACTCTCCCACACACTCTCTTTTAACTGTTTTCTTCACTCCAATTGTTATTCTTGAAGCTCTTACGTTTAAATTTCTCGTAATTTGATCCGTGGGATTTCTGGGGTTTTATGGAGTTTTTAACTGCTGATGGGTTTTAATGGAATTGTTGTTGTAGGTTTGTTGTTTAAGAAGTGTTAATGGGATCCAACCATTAGTGGTGATTTGCAGAAAGAAATGCAGCCATATAGCATCCAAGAATGCTGATAAGACGATTTTACGCCAGGGAAGGGTGGCAATTTAAAGATGCAAACAAGAGCTCCATAGTGAAAATAAAACTCATGCTCCTTTTTTTTTTTTTTTCCTTTCTTTTTTCCCCCCAGTAACTATTGTAATTTCCTACTAAACTAGTTGTGAAAATGATTCTTTTTGGTCTTTTAACTATTATTGGTGTATTGTTTGATGACCACCAGACGGCAGCGACGACGACCAGGGTCCGATCCTGTTAGTGCATTCATGGGGGCAATTTTCCATGAAGGGCATAGAGGAGAAAGTTTAGGTCAGTTATTTTACCATTTTATCCTTAATTAAGACTCATGTCATGGGACCACTTTCCATCCAATTTTTGATTAGATGTCAAACAGAAGGGCTAAATCTGCAACCCAAGGATAGTCAGGGTAGCTTACTAAGTAAAAAAGGGAAAGTTAGGGTGAGACACGTCCTACAACTCACAGGGCATTTGTGAAAATAACCTAAAATGTCATGCCAAACGTACCTCTTCGAAAGGAACAAACACAAAGGGTGTCATACCCCTCCTGTGTGAGATAGCAGGCACATCTGGATTGTGAGTTTCATCATCCTGCCACCCTTCAACGACTCCAAGGATATCCTCGTCTCGGCCATTGACCTCATTACTGTTTACTCCACTTGTAACAAGTGAGATTAAATCCATCCGGTTGTTTGCCCCCACTGTTGTTCCTCTTAACCTATATGAGAAGCAGTCAATCGTAGAAGAGGTTCAAAGAGTGGGAACACCCAAAAGGCAAAAATGTCCTATGATTGTAAATTGTTGCTGTTGCTGTAGTGGTTGGTTTTCTTTTTTTTTCTTTTTTTTCTTTTTTTTTCAAAGATGGTAAACTGAGACCCTCTATAATCATTGTTTCAAATATGCTTGGGCTTAGACAACCTCCATTAGCACAATTAAATTTTGCATTTTCATTAACTCGCACTAGGAAAAGAATAGTTACCATCAACCATAAGCTGATAAAACAATCCAATAATTCAATTTTGCATTTATCCCTTTGGAAAAATTCAAAGGCAGATAAAGCATACCTCAAGCGGATCCTCAGCACAGTAGGACGCGTGCCTGGATATAAAATTGCAGCTTCAACCTATAAGGTGCAAAATAAAAAATGGAAAATGAGATTAGCATTTCAAAAGCGATAGCCAAATGAAATATGTTATTCACTTTACTGAGATACCACAAAAGGATAATATGCAAAGACAGAAACACTAAACATGACATTTTCAATGTCTTAGAGAAAGCATGTTCTCACCTTATCGTCTGACAATGTGTAATGACCACTGTAAGTACAGTCTATCTTAGCTGCGCGAAAGTTCATGGATTTCGCGACATCCTTTATCTTTTGGGATGAATTCTGCCAATAACAGATTCAAAAACATTATAATAGTACCTTCGAGATTACTACAACTCATCAGTATTAGAATGGACAGTGTGAGATAAATCAATCCTAACCTTGTAAAGAAATCGGCCAGAAGGATAAAATCTTATATAACGAAAATAGCAAACCTGAAAAAGTGCTCAACAGAAACTAGGTCACAGAATTGCAACGTAGAGCCAAGTAATTTTGTCACAAGGTTATTATTCAAAAACAATTATGTCTCTATGAGATTATTAACTAAAAAGTCCTCTACAATTAGCTGAAAGAGTGGGGGTATCTAAAGAATATTTTGACTACCAGCAGGATAACATGCATGAAATATGACATGTCAGTAGTTATCACACTATTGCCCATCCCAATTACAAACAACTATAACTTTGAGTTCTCCCGCAGCTTGCATTTCAAATTTACGTTTTAACTTTTTAACTTATTGTCTAATCATTTTTGGATGATAACAATTTCAGTTTAGTGTTGCTTGGGCTTAGATATGCAAAATGTTCCATGTAATACATGGCTAAATATAAAGGCAAGTCTCAGAACATGAATGCTTACCACATGAACTGGATTAGTAGTCTTCCATTCTGCAACTCCAACACGGATATAAGTATTCCTACTCACATAAAGACCTGACATAAAAAACGGAATTTAAATTCAGTAACTCAATATACAATTCATATAAGTATTTAAAAATAAATAAAAATAAAAATAAATAAATAAATAAATAAAAGAGGAAGGCAATGCCCTACCATCAGTACGGACCCTTGGTCGCAAAAGCCACATTTTCCTCCATGAACCCTCGTACTTTGACTGCAAAGTCTTATAATTTTCAACCATTCCAGAGGGCTTCATTGACCATTGTAGAGGACCACAGTTTTAAAATCGACCACTTACATATGAAACATTATTAAATAAAACGGGGGGGGGGGGGGGGGGGGGGGGGGGGGGGGGGGGGTTGGGGCGCGCTCAAACAACATAGGCAATACCAAATTACCTGCCAGGCCTTTAAGCATGCATTGCGCCAAAACACAGGGTTACGAATTGTGTACCTCCATTTTCGACAAACACAAGATGCCCTTCCCAAGTCATAAGGATTCATTCGTGCAAATACCTGTGGATGAACAAGAAAATTAGTCTCCACCCATACCCATAATGACAGTACGGAAAACATATTGGGAAAAATATTGATTAGTGCACAAGATATAAGTGTTTGAGCAAAATAGAAGCAATACATCCTTTACTAAGAAAGAAATTGATTGATCTATGAACGAAATAGAAGCAAGTGATTGATGCAATGCACGGATTCACCACAATCATCCTCACTGATCTTAGTTGCATTGTCTGTGCCTTAGCCTAAACATCATTTTGTCAGCATTTTGCATAATCGTGAGCAGAAAGTTAAGGAACAAAAAATAATATATATAAATAAATAAAAGCGTTTCGCGGAATGGATGAGCGACTGTGAAAAAGAAGGTCTCGTATATATCTTCGCAACCAAAAAGAGGATTATGAAATGTGAATCGAGAATTGTATTAAAAAATTAAAATAAATAACCAACAACAACAACTTTTTATTGAAATGCAATACCTCAAAGAGAAGCTCATCGGGCAAGCTACGGTGTATCAATGCAGGATCAAAATAGGGTTTTCTACTCACACTTCCAAATGGTGCAACGGGTCTAACATTGACACCATAAAGATCTGAAACAAAAACTCTGAAACCAATAAGAAAATTATAAAATCTATATAGAAGACTTAATCTAAAGTACACAACCAAAACAAACCAAAGAAAAAATGTCTTTACTACTTATCAGCCTATACCGAAATTTAACAAAACATTGCAAGCTAAGAAGTTACCAAGCCAAGGTCTTTTTGTGAGGAAATACTGAACAGTCTTCAACCTCAAGGCTGATTCAAGTTCAGCTGGAATAGTTGAGGCAAAATCTGCAAGAAATGACGATCAATATGTAACTAAAAACTAATGCAATGTAATTTACTCAATTAAGATGTCGTTTTCCCATGTTTCAGGAGCTGGGGAAACCCCCCCCCCCCCCCCCCCCCCCCCAAAAAAAAATAAATTTCAACGCATAGAATTTTCTCTTCGTTGATGAAAAGAAACGACAATAACTGGGTTTTTAGCTCGAAATCGTATTGAATTTCTACGAAACTCGAAGAACCCAGAAAACTACTTAAAACGGATAATTCAATTGGGTTGGTTAATCACTGTGCAAATGTGTGAAACTGTTGGAAATTTTGTAAATAACAGATGGGTATTTTAAGGAAACAATTCAACAGAGAAACAAAAAATCCTTTTTTTAAGGAAACAAAATTATTTCATGGATTTATGATCAAGGAAACAAACAAAACGAAGCAAAAAAAAAAAAAAAAAATGGCGACCTCATTAAAAATCCAATATAGAATCAACAAACCTGAAGCCATGAAGAAGGAACAATTTCCCGGCCAGATACAGAAAGTATTTCCTCTCAATTTTCTCAGGCTAATAACTGAGAAAAAAAGGAGGGAGAAAGGGAGAGAAAATTGGAACACCGGAAACTTCGCAAATATACAAGTTTTACCGGCAACCGACTTCGCAAATATTTCTGACCTCTAATCTGACTGGCCCAATAGCCCACAATTATGCGAATGCTCAGGCCCAGTAATCTGGTAGATATTCATATTCGTCGTATAAATACAAGAGATATGGGAAGCAAAAAGGGCCGAATAGCTTTTTTTAAAAGAGAAATCGACTAAATTATAGTATAAAATTTTGAAGTACTACTCCTCTCTCCTTCTCCATTTTTATCTAATCTGAAACTGTGCTCAGTCATTCTGTCATCGAACCTCGAACACCGCTCCGTCGTAGGACCGAGCACGCCGTCCCGTTGCAAAAAACCTCGCACTTGGGTTTTGTTCGTAAGGGCAAGGGGTTGACTTCACGATCTTTGTCATGGTAGCCTCACGAACTTATTCATGAAGGTTGTCATCTCTGAATAAGTCGTCAACTTGAAAAGAAATACCTATTATTATTTTTATCCGTAAATCTGTTATTTATTAGAAAGTCGAAAACTTTACCCGTTAAAATAAGCTATAATTTACTATCTTTTAAAAAACTATACGTTGTACTTTGTCATTGTAGTAAATGGTAGGATTTGAGAAATGGAGTTGAAATATAGTACATATTTTAATAATAATAAATTTTACACCTAACTCTTATAAAATATAAAGTTCGAATCCCTCATCTTCAAGTAAGAAAAAAAAAAAAAGATCGTTTTACATGTATGATCAATTTTACTATTTAGTTGATCTTCTTTACATTAAATATAACTCTTATAATTCTCCTTTTTTTTTAATTCATTGATTTAAATTTATATTTTATTGCCTGATTTAATATATCGTGATTTTTTAAAAATAATAAATATATAAAAATAACAATAAGAAAAAAAACTACAATAGCGAGTGTATCATTGCACAATTATATCATATAAAACTACAATGATACGCATGACAAGTTATAAATATGAAAAGACAATGATATATATATATATATATATATAAAGTTCTAGTTTAATTCTAATCTTAATTGTCGTTTCACAACAGACTTATCTAAGCTCTCAATATAGATTTTGTGTTATTTTATATTTTATTTTGTGTTTATTTATTATTTAATTAAACGCTATATATTAAGCAGGTCTCACGGATTTTGAATTTTATACTTTGCGATTTTGAGCGCGATCCATAATTTAATTTAATTTTAACTTGTAACAATGTCGTTTTTCATGTTTTTCTTTTTAATTGCTTAGTCTTATTTATACGCTAATCGTTCCTTTTTGCATCATAATCATAGCAAAAAAGAAACGTGGTCAATTTTGGGATTGTTTTTCAATCCCACATCTTGATTGTTGTTTTTAGTTTAGCCAATAATTCAAAGGCATTAGGCTCCATTTGTTTTTAGTTTAGCATTTGGTAATCTTGTATGTGAAAGCTTCCCATTTCCACACTAAAAACTAGGCATAAGGCATAAGCCCGAACATTTGGGAGAAAAAAAATACGACTGAGTTTTCAAAAAATAATTGAAGTAAATAGTATGTTTTTAAAATATCTAGAGTAAATAACAAATAGATCCTGAAAATGATTCATTTATATATGTAAATATACTATTTATCTAGTAAATTTTTTATTTACCTCAAATATTTAATGGCTCTACTATATACTTTAATTATTTTTTTACAGAAAGCACCTAAATGATATAAATTTAAAGATTATTGCACCAATATGATACAAAAACTTAACACCAAACCAATATGACACGAAATTAAACAAAATTTAACTAAAATTTGTGTCATATTAGTTAATAATGAAAATTTTATGCCATATTGATTAATATATTGAAAAAAATGACTATATAAGTAATTTTTTTCTTTTCTAATAAAAATGTTATCTACTATAATTTCTTTAATTTCTATTGGGCTTGGGTTGACCCAAATCTGATTTGGGCCGTCGACGGCTAGAGGCTCAACTAACACAATGTCAGGAGCTTGGTTTCACGAATTTGCCTGCACAAAACAAAGCTTGAAGTATGGGTGCTGAAAAATCCAACCAAAAGAACAAGAAAAAATTCCATTCAAATTGGGAATTTATGCTAAGGCTTTGTTTGCTTCTCCATCTTCAACTCAAAAATTTTAACTTAACTTATGTTTTCTTTTTTTTTTTTTTTTAAGTTAACAAAATTTTAACTAGTTTATAAAAAGTCAACAAATTCCAACATAAAAATTTTAACTCAAACCGATCAACAAAACAAAAGCTAAATTATTATTTATGAGAGAGAAAAATGAGTGTAATCCGAATTCTGAAAATGAGGAAAATTTTGTATGGGTTGGAATTTGATCCAAACAAAGGAAAATTGTCTGAACTGCTGGTGACCCATTTTTAGTAATCAGCAGATTACTTTCTAATACACCAGTTTTTTTTTATTTTTTGACAAAGTTTATTTTTATTTTTTTGAGATGGGATAAAGTTTTTATTCTTTTAATTTGAAGTAAAGAGATTCGAACTCTATATTGTATGATAAAGTCAATGTGAAATTATGATTAAACTATACACGATAAAGTTTATGCTTTGGTACACTAATGGTTTTTCTTTTTTTTCTTTGGTAAAACCAATCACGGACAATTAAAAATAACCTCCGGAAAAATGCCTTCACTTCACTTTACTTGTATTTGCTAGAAAATAACCTCTTGAAAATTCATGACCAAGATCTTGTCCCCCGACCAGTTGTGATTTGGCCAAATCTAGTGCGATATCACGCACCAGACGGCAACTAGTACGGTGGTCATCATGGATCAAAAGGTGTGAGAGAGATAAATAGCAAATGGAAGGAAGAAGAAGGGGAGGAAAAAAAAAAAAAAAAAGGGTAAAGTGGCATTGTTCTCTTCTAATGGTGGTGGTTTTTATCCCTTGATCATGGTGGCATAACGATACGAGGAACGTGCTAACAAATGGGTTGGTATGTCACTCATTCTCCTCGTATATTATATGATTTGGGTTCGAGTCGCTTCTAACGTGTTGGTCGGGATATATGACAAGAAATTATGTAGTATATACCATGTAAAACCGTCGAGACTCTAGAGTTATTTGAAGATTTCAACCTCTCCTCCTATGATCTTTTTAGATTCCAAAAAAAAAAAAAAAAAGGATGACCTATCAATGCTCTCTAGTCTCTTACCTAATATTCTGAAATCAAATCTCATTGTCTGTAATGAGGCTGCAATTATGCATATTTAATGACCAATCAAATGATGCTAGCCCGGGAGAGTGAATGTACGATTAATTCTCTTTTTTATTAAAAAAATGGTTTTTTTTTTCAAGTAAAAAGTTTAAATGAAAAAAAAAATATGAAACATCGAATTAGAATCTGGTACAATTTTCTTCATAGATCTTTAAATATCTTTGTCAATCAACGTCTGTCCCAACTTAAATTACGCCAAAATTTCTTCAACTGATTTGGATCCGTTTTCTTGCAAATACAAAGGGACCCCAGTGTAAAGTCACGGTCATTCACATGAATATGGAATGCAGAAGGGCGTGGAAAAAAAGGACGAATTCACGACATGAAAAATCTATTATTCATTCAACTTCTTCTTTTTCAAAAACTAGCCTCAACCAAGAACGCAAAAATAGTAACTTAATATATGACACCCTATCTCAATGGGGTAGGTGTGTCAATTGAATAAGCGCAGTGCATAGAATTGTTACCAAGTTATGTGGATGAACTAGGGACGGTAAAATTAGCCGTGACTTATATTTGTAATCACCCGTTAAAAGTGAGACAGAGAAAATTTGATTTAAACAGATTCGAGTTTGTAAATCGGGTTAAATTTTTAACCCAATACATTTTACAAGATTGTACATGTCCCATTTAATTATATCTTTACATATATAGTGTGAGATTTTATTGACTCTTATTAGTGTTCCTAGTTAAATTACTTCCATCTTATCTGCTGAGCTAGACTCATTGAAATCCCGTTTAATTTAAACAAGTTAATGAAATATATTAATATATATTTAAGGACGGTTTAGTGATATGATTATATCCTATTCTAAACTACGTAGTTGATCCTCTAACCGAACAAAAATTAAAAAATAAAAGGATAAGATAAAGTGAAGTAGTTGAGCCGATTGCCAGTTCTATGCATGCATGTGGAATAGTCAATTCTAACTCTTCTGAAATGTCTTAAAAATATAAAATTTGTAAATGTGTGGAGATAACTATTCAACGTCTTTATCGAGTAAAGTGTGACTTTTTTTTCGTGGTAATTAGACGTAAAGTGCGACTTGAACCAAGGAAACAACCATGGTGCATATATACATACATATATAAATATATATATATATATATATCTAGCGATCATTTTATGAGTCTTAATTTTGTTTGTTAATTTTTCAGACGATTCTTTAGGTTTAGTTTTTTAAAATACTGAGATTGTATAATTGACGTGTATATGTATAAATATATCTTTCAATCTAATTGATGTTCATAATATATTAATTTCCTTTTTGTTCCACGTGAAATTCTAATAGTTGGCCGTAAAAGTATCACGTATCTTCTTCCCTTTTTTTGTTAAAAAAAAAAAAAAAAAAAAAAAACCATGGGGCACAAACTCAAGGTACCATCAAGGGAAGTTAAAAACTGTGAAATATAAAGAATAAAGTCCGTTGGGATTAGCTGAACGGATGAGTAGGGAGTTCATGATACAATTCCCATGTTGAAATTTAGCATGGTCTCTTTCATGATCAATAAAATGACTGCCGAAAAAAAAAAAAGGGAAAGAAAAAAAGTTAAGCGCTGCGCTCAAGTTGACATTAATGGGAAAATCAAAATGCTTGACCATGAGAAACTGCGCTCCATCTCATTCATTTTCTTTCTTTTTGCTAAAATCTCGTTCATTTTCTTTCCCATGTACTACTTGTAATTTACTTTAAGTAAATATAGCTCTTATGTATTTATTATTTGTTATTGATTCATTTATTTTTACAAAGATTTTTTTCACTCTCGCACTAAAAAAATAAATCAGTAATGTCTTCATATTCCCTTTAACTATCATTAAAAAAGTTTTCTAAAAGAGTCAAAATCTATTGTCTAGTTTTCCTGTCTCAAATATTGTCATTTTAATAGACTTTTGACAAGTCATCAATTTGTTCAATAATTTTTAATATTTAACATTTTTATATGGTTAAATTCTTAAATTCATATGATATGATATGATATTATTAAGAGATAACAAATGAGATAAAAAATATAGAATAGCGAATTTTGATTCTTTATGAAACCATATATGAGATGATAAGAATCTTGATCGTACTATATTTTAATTGTTATCAACCCCTTAGTCTTCAAAAATTGGCTACTCGTAGTTTTTCTTTAGTTTTTTTTTTAAACCCTCCTCGATTAAAGTCGTCCTTTCATGATTGAAGGAGAAACCTAAATAAAACCAATCATAACAATTATCCACTAAAGTGTAAATATAGGATTTAATGGATTGTTTAATGAGTACAGGTCAGAAATGTCACCGCCCTCTTGCAACTTTCCGCAATTGAAGCGCTATATCGTAACAGCTAGCAGCGCCTATAATTAATATATATATATATATATATATATGAACATGGAATATTTATGTAGAGTTGAGATTTTTATTTTGTTTTGCTTCATTAATTTATATATTGTATGATATGACTTAGAGATTGAGAGAACCAATTCCTTCCCTCATATATAAGATCAATTGCAAAACATAATCCGTCTCTCTTTGTTAACTTAATCAACATTTATTGGCCTCGTAAATTTTCCTTTAATGTTGTAATAATATATATATTCTCACATTTAAATTAGACGGATAGTTTTGTAATAATTAACAGGATCGTCATGCTGCAAAAAGAAACTAATGATAATAATAATGGAATATAAAAATATGTAGCTCAAGCACACTCTCATTTCTTAATTTTCTCCCAATAATTAATTGTGATAATACCAACACATAATTACACAAGTTTTGAAATTATAGCATATAGTTTATGATACATATTTAATAGTTTAAGATAGAGCTCTATCGATAGGTTATTTTCTTAGTATCAGAAATCCCCGATAATGTAAAAAACTATATTTTTTTTCTATTATTTATTAGGAGTATGTATAATAGAAATTGTTTTTTCCACCATCCAAAAAAAAATATTATTATTACTGTTAGATTAACTTTTTAATTATATAATTTATGTGTGTCTGTATTAAAAATTTATAATATACGTATAATATAAAATTACTATTATTTATAAATCAAAATGTTAAAAAGACGGTTAGAAATCACTTTACTACTTTTTCTTGTTCGGGGAGAGAAAATCTCCTGGCCGGTTTATTTATGGGATGCACCATTTGTAATCATGAGCATTTAGACATGATCAGCATTTTTATGGGAAATTGATGCGATCTACTTGCTTATAATTGCCTTGCACTATATTATGGACCCCTTTCTTGTCCACAATATGGTCCACCGTCACTTCCTCTATATATATCAAGCAAACTCAACTTCACTTTAAAAGGATGTTCTCAACCATATAATATTATATTGTAACGGAGCATATCATATATATATATAGATCCGTAGATTAATTTTTTAATAATTTAATTTATAAATATCTACTTTAAAATTTTACTGATAAATAACTATTCGATAAATTCAGCCATTGATAATTTAATCTAAAAGCTAAAATAATGATAATATAGCATCAAACTAGAGATCGATACAGTAGAAATTCTTTCTTTCTTCTTTTTTTTTTTTTTTTTTTTTTTCCTTCTTCTTTTGACCTTTTTCTTTCTTTAAAAAACAAGCTACTTGGGAGTACTGCTGCTAATGATCTGTGCTTTATTGTCACGCCCCACTTTTAAGTTTCGTTTTTCACACTCAAGTCCCATTTCGTTGGTTCATAGTGTTTGAAAAGTGAGATTAACCATCATTCTATTTTTAACTGCTTGTTTGGATTTTTATATAATTATTTTCCCAGTTATTCCCTGCACGAACGCGACCACATTTTCTCTTTCTTTATGCCACATAGAGAATATATATTGAAACAAAAATGCAATAGAATTATTTATATTAATTTACATCAGGATCGAGATTATTTATTTGCTTTATTAATAAGGAGAGATTAGTCTTTTATTCTTTTGCTCGTTTGCTTGTATGGTTATAGAAACCCCCTCTTTATTAACTTATTTTAATTTTTTTTTTCCCCCACAACTGCAGTAAAATATGAAACTCTGGTTTTCTTTTTACACGTGAACCTATTGTTTTCGTATTTGCACTTTCTCCCCGTTTTTTATTATATTAGTCTATGTTTAACATTTGCATTCTCTCTTTTCTTTGATTGACCCAAGTTGAGGATTTATTCTCTTTGTTTTTTGATCTGACTCGTGTTGAACATTTACATTTTCCACTTCATTTGATTGGTCCATATAAGCTATGATTAGCAAATGTTCGGTATTTGCATTAATCCCCTTCTTTTTGATATTGGCCTACGCGGGGCATCCTTATCCTTTGATTGGTTCATATTGAGCATCTGCATTGATAGCTGTATGTAAAAAGTTAAACCATGGGCAGACTCTCGAATGGTACTTATACCGTAATATAAGGATTAATAATTTAGAATTATTATTTATTTACTTTATTGATTAGTAAGAAGATTAGATTATAGTCTTTCATTTATTTGCCCTCATTAATTAATTATTAGTTAATTTTAAGAAATTATGTTTTCTCTGCTATTGCAAATACTATGAAACCGCAGATGTTGTTTCCTGATCTCTTTCCTTCTCATTTTGCTTAGAGCCACTCGGTTGATGCCAATTATATCACTATCTATCATTATAAATCGTTCCATTGCCCTGGTCACTGTTTGATGGTGCTGGGCTAAGGACCACACAATCATTTCAGATATAGGGAGGACCATCCTGTATTTTTATGGTACGTGATTGAATTGTTCAATAATTTTGTCCATCTCATTAATACTACTATTATAATATTTAATAATTTGAGGCAGGAAATTAGGTCAGAATTTTAGGACCATAATTTTTCACAACTGAAATAAAGATTTTGTTTTGCCTAAGAATATTTTACAACTTAACTTTCTGGGCCCATTTGCTGACATGATGTTTTGATATTATCAACGACGTGAGATAAATGATTTGTTGTCTCAAATTTCTTATCCTAAATATTTTTCAACTAATAAAACAAAGACGTATCGTCATAAAATTATTAAAATTACCAGCAAAGTAACAATATGTAAAACACCATTAAATTTAGTAAATAAAGCCTGACAAATTTCCAGATGAATCATTCTGGACATTGCACAAGACTCCAAAATAGATATACTTGAGATACTTGGACAATATTCAAAATGAAAAAAAATAAAAATAAAAAATAAAAAAAAACCTTCCACTAAGGAGAAAATATAACGTCCTGTTGCGTTATACATAAATAGAAGCTAGCCACAAAGGTTTATTATTTTCTCGTATAGGTTTCTAAATTAGGTAATCTTGGAGATGCCCCAAAGCAAAAAATATTATAATATTGAGCCTCTCTTTCCCACCATACGCACATCCAATTAATGCCATTTTTTGTTCTTTTTGTTTTTTTTTTTTTTTTTTTTGACATAAAAATCTCCTCCTCCTAATGATATCTCCTGCCCAATTAGTTTTTTTTTTTTTTTTTCCCTTTTGCAAAGAGTAAGTAATTTTGTGATGGGACGTCCTTGGTCTTGTATGTTTTGTCTGGTTTGAGAGGGAGAGAGGGGTGAAAGTGAAGGTGATCAAGAGATTTATGTGAAGGAAGAAGGAAACTTCAGGTTTGTTTGGAAAAGTCAATGGTGTTTAATTTGCTGATTTTAAATTCGTGATTATTTTAATAATTTAGGATGATGTATCATCATTTATTAATTAGTGGGACAGTATTTGAAATAAGAAGTTAATTTGGGACAATTAATAATCTCAATTCGAGTAGAAATAACCTAATTTTCAAAATTGTACAATTGTTTACACAAGAGGAAAGGATTCTGAGATGATCAACTTAATTTCTTCTAAGAGAAGATAAAAGAAAAAGTGATTAGTATTTATACAACACATGAAGGAATTTATTTGTGTCCTTGCTTAAATAGGAAATATAAGCTTTGGTAGTTAGTGCCAAGAGGAGGCTTTTTTTTTTTTTTTGTTTAGGATGACTTCGAGCTATATTTTAAATTTTCTGTAAATTTTTATTTTTGAAAGGGAATTTTCTATAGATTTAATTTAAAGAACAAGAAAAAAAGGAAAGAATAAGAGAAGAAAATGGGACTCTTATGGACATCAATACCGGCCATCTAAAAGCATCTTTAAATCGTGGCTGATATCCGTGCAATGTGTGTTGTGTGGCATCCAATTTTTCGGATTACAACAATGTCTTTTGAGTTTTATCTCTAGGCTCTAGCCTATATATCATGATTCATAACTATTAATGCTATATTTGCTAAGATGGGATGAAAAATAGAAAAGAATGAGGAGTAAAAATATTAAGTTGAGGAAAATAAAAGGAGTGGTGGAGATTTTATTTCATGTTATTTAGTATAAGAGTAAGAAAATATGTGTATTTTTATAACTTTAATCTTACATTAATGAGAATATGGGAAATTTTTAAGATAAAAATTGCTATCTTACATAGTCAAAAATTTTCTTCTCCTTATTTCTTTACAAAATTAGAAAGATTAAAAAAATAATAATATTTTAATAATTTACAGATATTTTAATTATTAAAAAAATTTATAAATCAAAATTATACTAGAATAAAAAGTCAGATGATTTATCATAAATATATGTATACCACTTTTTTTTCTTTCTTTCTTTCTAAAATCCTTCTACCGACTTCTTTATTACCTCTTCTTTACTCTACCAAATAGTGTCATAATACCTGCACATCACAGTGAGATCGCCAAGTGGAGCAAACAGTGTGTTCGTTCAACTTCAACTTTACCGACATGAAACGTGATTAATGTTGTTAAAGAGAGTAGCAATCAAATGATCGATACCACCAAATCAATCAATATTGATGAAGAAAATATGAATCATTCACAAAATATATATATATATATATATTAGTCGGCGGTCGTATTAGCATGACTTATATTTCTATGAATATCTACATAAAATAGACAATATTGCTAGCAATAACCAAGGCAGTAACTAGTGAGGCCTAGGCTCAAGCCTCAGGCCCCATCAACGTTTTATTTTTATTTATTTTTGTTTTTTTAATCCATATATTAATCAAATTACACAAAACCCCCTCTAAAAATTTGAAAACTAATCTTACACCCTTCAAAGTTTACAAAATTCAAATTGAGAGAATAGAATTAAAGCACAATAGTAATGCTCCAATGCCCATTACTCCAAAAATCTTAATTAATAGAGGTAATTAGATATATAGTTAAATTATAAACTTAAAAGAAATCTACCATTTTTTTTTTATAACATATCTCTGGTTATTATTAATACTACGAAAATGGAATATTGTGAAGAATCAGTTAGACAATCAATGAGAGATCATCCCTTGATAGATAATTTGTTTGTATAGCAGATCTCCCGTCGGTTGATTGATTTCCTTGAATTGACCAATTACGTTGTCTCCTCCCCCAGCGTTAATTATTCAAAAAACCTACGTCATTGTGGAAAACACTTGTTTGGGGTATGTTAATTTATAAAAAATATATATATATATATATTTTATTTTATTATGGAACGCGTGAGAGACAGAAAAATGACCACCCAACCACTAGCAAGTGTACAAGAGAACCGATAAAAATTACTGAGCAGGAATCTTTAGAAATTGAGATACGATGTATGAGTTCTTGAACGTGCAAATTGGATGAAACGACAAGAAACCATCAACATTGCCCAAAATAGATTAAAGAATCGATCAACGCCACATGACTCACATATCCAGTGACAAAAACCCATGTGGCTTGTTCTTCTTTCTAGTTGTGTACTTATTTCTTTCCCCCCAAAAAAAAATAATAATAATAATAAAAGAGTAAATTTTATAGTTACGGCTATTATTAATATTTAGTTTCATATAATTTGTAGTTTTGCCCTCCAAAATTTTCGGTCTCCTTATTTTTTGGATTTTCAGTTTTTGTAATTTAATCTCGAACTTTTATTGCAATATATTTAATTTTGTTCACTTGAGTTAGAAAGATAATTTATATCTGTAAAATTTGCATGAAAGGTTGAATTGAAGTGGAAAATATTTCGTCGAACATGGGATTTTCCTTATATAAGGTGCACGAGCTCTTTCCATTACACTTGTAGGAAGTTAAACAAAAAAGTGTACATTATAATAATTTTAAAAATTCAGAAATAAATTATCATGATGAGAATCTTGAAAGACAAGTTGTTAAAACTCAAAAGTGTGGGGAATGTGAAAAAAAAAAAAAAAACCTATAAATTGTTGGTACTTGTTTATTGTGGCCTGCACAACTTTCCATTTTGAGAAACTTGAGGCTAGCTCAAGATTCTTGATTTGTTGATCTCTCTCCGCGTTGCATGAAGAAGAAATAAATAAGTGTGGGAAAAAAAAATCTCTGACTTCAGTTTCAAGGTGTGATGAAGACAAACCCTAGGAGGCAAGGACTACAGAAAAGACCAACAAACAATAATGAAGCTGGATTATAAGTTAATTGCTGAAACTTTTAGAAAAATAAATTCATTAGCTTTACGTTCGATATATGTGTGTGTGTGTGTATTTATATTTTAACATGAGACAAATATTGGAGCTAGGGAGAAAAGTAATGAAAATGAAACCAAAACAAATACTTCAAAAGTCAATTTCTTTTTCCCAAAAAAATAAAAAGAAACAATTAATTTCTTCCCCGGTACTTGTCGTATTTAATTTCCCATCTGATAATAAAGATATAGACCACCTTTTTTTTTTTTTTCCCCCGGTTTTCCTATCTTCCTTTTTAATTTAGTGATTAATAGCTCACGAAAATAGATAATTTTGTTAACGTAGGTAAAATTGTCTCTTTCTTGATGTGTTATGTTAAATCGGTATAGCAAAATAACAGGAAAAATAATGGAAGTTAAAAAAGTATTTCTTTCAATGTTGCTTATCATAATTATATTCATAAGAGAAACTTGAATAAATATTCAACTTAAGACCTGACATAATCTAAGTCAATATATGATTTATTTTTGCAATCTTATTTATTTTTCTTTTAAAAATATCTAATGGCAATTAACTACAAAAATTTAACTTATATCTTCTTCTTCTTCTTTCAAATTAATTTTTGTTTCTTGAAAATTACAATTAATATATATTTTGATTTCTCTACAGATTATCCCTCTCATGTCGGTAAGATCTGTATATATGTATATATTAAAAATGCCATATTCTCATATTCCATCTTGTTGGCCCAAACATAGGCCGAAGTCTAAAGAGCTCATGGTTTCAAAATTTCTTCTTTTTGTCTTGTTTCTTTTCAATGGTCATCTTTATAGATTGATGACATATATATGACATAAGGATCTTATATATTATCTAATCCTATAATAATTAATTAGTGACTAAGACTTGGGTTAGTGACATAAATATCGTAAATTTGATATTAAAAACTTGATGATTTAACATCAATGTACTACTGACATATTTTTCACGGCGTCTGTGGCCATTTACATGCCAATGATATAATACAAGGTCACTGTTAAAAGAGATGGGTAAACGTCTTGTCTTTGTCACCAAGACAGTGAAAGGTAATAGAAATTCAAGAAAATATTAGCAAAGTTCCACACCTAAAACACCATGTGACAATAAAAAAAATTGTTACAGTATCTTTCAGACCAACTTGACTATCTGTACGACAAATATTAATTACCAAGTGGCTCAGTTCTGCAGAGCTTTCACGGTAAAAGAAATGAAAATGGCGAGAGTAGGTGTTCAGAGCCCCAAAAAATAACATAAAATAAAATTAAATCCATGGCAATGGGGCATTGTCGATAATATTAACAACTAATTAACACACATCGGTAGAAAAGAAGAAAAGTACACTGCGGTAAATTTTTTTGAAATTTTTTTTTATCTTTTTTTAAAAAATTAATAAAAATTATTATTTAATTTTAAAAATTTTAACTCAATTTTAACTCAACTCATTCATCAAATATCCTCTTATAAATTCTATGAAAATTAAAAAGGCAAGCATGCAATCATAATTATGCAAGCAATCAGCATTTTTAACCTCACGGATAATAAAATGGAGGAAAAAGTGGGAGTGGGACCAAGTAAAAATATTTTACCGAATTAATAAGCTATTTATCATATTTTAGTCATCACCCTAATTTAGTAAAAATTAACTCGTTATTTTCTAATTAGCGATTGTAAGATGTATTAAATTTGTATTGAATATTTCAATAGAGACATACACATTTTTAATAAAATTTTAATTTTCAAAAAAAATAAAGTAGGACGGTTGATATAAAGCTTTTATAGGAAAAGTCGATACAAAGCTTTTATAATAAAATTAGAAGGAAAAAAAAAATTCACCGAAAACTGCCCCATCTAAATCCACTTTATCTTTCACTCGATAAACTTTTACCTCACTACTATCTAAACTTTTACCTAATAACAAATAGACTTCTATCTCATTACTAAGTAGGTTTCTACCTCAATATCAAATGAACATTCTTGAATTAGAAAACAAGATTAAACGAATAAAATACTCAAGAACGTTAAGCAATAACACAATAAAACACAAAAACCTTAAAAATAATATAGAGAAACTAGAATCCGGTATAATTACCTCAAGGTTTTGTATTAAGAATTGTGTCTTATCTTTTTTCTTCTCAATTCAAGAAAATTTATAATACATTAGGAATAAAGGAGTTTAATTCTCATATTAATTGAGAGTTTATTCTTTATTTAATTACAATAAAACCTTCACATTTTGATGATTTGATATGTAATAAATCTAAACGTTTAATGTCTTCGATATTAAATAGGAACGATCGAATTTCATTGATAAACTCCTATTAATTATCGACCGTTACTCTCTTATATAAACGCTTGAACTTTTCTTTCTGATGTCTGATATAATCTTAAGAAAACTCTTACTTAGGTGAATTTTTTTCCCATAAATAGATAGACGTCTACCTAATTTATCTTCTACCTTATAAATAAATAGACTCGTACTTCATTTCTAGATGGGTTTTATACCCAGATAAACTCCTATTTCATAATTAGGTAAATATTTACTGAGATAGACTCTTACCTCCCGGTTAAATAGGTTCTATCTAAATAAACTCTTCTTTGAGTTCGATCTCAATTTAACCAATTACTAATAATTTTTAAAGGATAATGAAAATATTACCCGCCACTCGTCATTATGCACTTGCAGAGAAAGCAGAGAGAAGTACAAAAAGAAAAGTCTGAATTTTTTTTATAAATATTTTGGGAAATTCACGAATCTCGAGGAAGCGGTGTATTTATAATCCGTTCCGTTTTGTAGCCGGTGCAGCAAGCGGTGCCTCCCAAAAAATAAATTATAATAAATTAAAAAGAAAAAAGAAAAAAGTTAGTTGTGGGTGTAGGAGGGGGGACCACACACCCCACCCTCTGCCAATTGACCCAATCTATTGACATATTCTCACCACGTGTTGAAATTCTCTTCTGTGTATTTATCCCCACGTGCTCCAATTCCCACCCTTTTTTAACTCTGTCTTCTTATCATCTTCTCTCCCTCTTTTTCTATTTTTCGTTTTTTTTATTTTTAATTTTGCTTTCTTAATTAGAATTCTCAGCCATTGATAATCCTCTGAGTTATATCCCTCCTCCGGCTGCGCAACGACCTTTTTCAAAATGATCAATTTCGAAAAATTATGTCTCTATTCAGTCGTAATTTTTTTCACAATTCTGAATCATCAAATCTTGTCGATTAAACTTTCGAACCCGATCCCATCGGCCGAACACAGTGGCTCATTTTTAGACTCAAGCTGCTGTTGTGTGAGGGCCGAAGCGGAAAAGACAGCAGCAGCGTTGGGGCTGAATAACCAGAGCCGACTGCCGGCGGTGTCGTCGGCGGGGCTTTCGCGGTGCGATGTTTGGACGGAGGAGTGCTCGGAGGAGGTTATGAGCCTGGCGAGGCGGCCGGAGACGGTGGAGTGGCTGAGGATGGTGAGGAGGAGGATCCACGAGAACCCAGAGCTGGCTTTCGAGGAATTCGAGACAAGCCGGCTCATTCGGGACGAGCTCGACCGGATGGAGATTGGCTACCGGTTCCCGCTGGCCAAGACCGGCGTTAGGGCTTGGGTCGGCACCGGCGGACCTCCTTTCGTCGCCGTCAGAGCAGACATGGACGCGCTTCCCATCCAGGTATTTGAAGTGAGGAGGACTACTACTTGTTTCAAAGTCAAGATGGTTAATACTTTGCGTACATCACTCGAAAAAAAAAAAAAGCTCGACTCTTTACTTTCTTAGCTTTTACTTTCTTAATTAGTACTATTTTTATTTTTATTTTTCACATATCTCTTCATTTTCTAATTTTCACATCTTGTTAACTTCAAATTCGCTCTCTTTTTTTACTTTTCCTTTTTCTGTCTGACAGGCTTCTCAAATACGAAATTGAGTACCCTAAGAAAAAGAAAACAATTTTTTAGTAGCCTCTTTCCTCCTAAAAATAAAGATCCTAAGACTAAATCATTACTTTATCATTATTTTTTTCTTTTTTAATGCTGTCATGAAATATAATATTCATAATCTATATGGAAAAAAAATTATACTCCATTAAAGTACATCCGATGTACTTTTATGATACACACTGACAAAATACGGAATGCTTCGATTTTTGAAGTACAATATGGTGTACGAAATAAAATTGTATAATAACAGAGTTGTGTCAGTACAGAGTGGTGTCAATAGAAAAAACTCACGTGTAAAAAGACAATGGAGGCAAATAAGGGTTAGTTAAAAAAGGGACCGATAAGTATGTTTGGTATCTCTCAAAACTACGTTTTTTTTTTGAGATAAATCTCTCTAAACTATTTAACATTAGGCAAATTAATATATAAAATTAACCGAGCTCTCATTAATTCTTAGTTACGGCCTAGCATTTGATGAGCATTAAATTGTGGCACACCTACATTTATGAGTGTGTGTGTGTGGTAGTGACATTATCTTTTTTGGACATTCATATTGCAATTGGACTTGGTTAACATATGAAAAGGGTTCCTTCAAAAAAAAAAAAACATATGAAAAGGGGCAAAACCCTAATGATAATAGGGGGGTGAAAATGAATAATATTTTATTTGCAGGAGGCAGTGGAATGGGAACACAAAAGCAAAGTTGCCGGCAAAATGCATGCCTGTGGGCACGACGCACACGTGACCATGCTTATAGGTGCGGCCAAGATCTTGAAGAGCCGTGAACATCTTTTGAAGGTAATTTGCTTTTTAATCCCCATCTCTGCAAGGTAATTTGATATAAATGTGTGTGTGTGTTTATATCTATCTATATATCTCAATATAAAAGTAATGCAAACAGTAAAAAATTACTTTTTTCCTGTTTAAATTTCTTGTGTGAATCAATTTTGAGTGCTTTAGTTTGGAAATTTAATTGAAAACAGACACACACATATAAGGTAATATGTATCTATATATTCATGTTATGTTTCGTACCAGCTGATATCCTTTGTAAAATATTAATATTTTTTATTCATAGAAACAAGAATGCACAAATAATCTTATAATGTTTACCGACTACGAGAATTTTCGAGATGAGAAATCTTAATACATTTATTAATAAATTTTATTAAATTATAATTTTCAGATGTTGTTCATAGAAAAAAAACTTATGATATTTATAAGTCTCTAAGGGTTTGTTAGGTATTTACACTTATTTTAAACTAAATTATATTTTTTTTCATCATATTTTTTATCTTTTTCTAAATTTTTTTTTTATCTTTTTTGAAAAAATCAACAAAAATTACTATTAAATTTAAAAATCTTAATTCTATTTAAATTTAAAAATCTCAACTCAACTTATTCATCAAACACTCGCTAAAAGTGAGACTCACTCGTCCTTTGGTGTAAAATGTTGATAGTGTTTAGGCTCCCAATTCAAAATCCAGTAATAAAGCAGTACTGCCGTTACTTTGGGGGGGGGGGGGGGGGGGGGGGGGGTGATGGTGCATTTTACTTGAATCATAGCAGAGACAACTCCAGACTCCAAGTGGTCCCCAGGAGTACTTACTTACAAGTTAACACGTCATTATCTTCTGGAGTAAAGTAATAATTTAAGCAATAATAATGGTAATTTGTCGTCTCCGTTCACCTTACCTGTGGTAGCTAGTTGGGTGCTTTATTATTATTATTATATATATATATATATATGTTTGTATCAGTGCTGTCATTTTGAAAAATGAAAATTTGGTGTGATTCTTAAATTTTAATCTATAACCTTTTTCTAATTTTGGCACAGTTGAATATATAAAAAAGTTGACTTGACATCTAATATTCTAAAAAAAAAAGAAAAAAACAATAAACTACGAAAAAAAAGAAAGGTAAAGGAAAGACAAGACTCCAGATCTAACAAGCAAATCACGAAAAATCTTATGCATTTTTTCTGTTTTATTTCTGGTTGAAGTTTCAACTATTTATTGGTGAGGTGTAAATGATTGTGGCAGCTAGGTTTATTTGTCTTCTTTAATATTGTGAGAATTTGTGGTTGCCAAGAGAGGACAGTCATAAACTGTTTTTGGCCAATGGTTTTTTTTTTTTTTTTCTGCCATATTTTTGGTTTGAAGTGATGTGCTCGGTGGGCATTAAACTTCACATGCATTTATGCTTCTGTCATATCTGTCTATATAAATAAATATATATCTTAATGTTAGCTATATAACTACATTGCGGGATAGATATATGTGTGTGTATATATATTATATATATATATGCAAAGAAATGGAAACAAGAATATGAAAAAGGGTAAAAATTTATACCCTGCCAGGAGAGAGAATAAAAGGAGAGGCCATCTGTTCAGGCCACACCAATTAAAAATAGAAAAGAAGACCACGAATGATATGATACACAACACAAATCATGATTTATGTATTTGCTTATGCATATTGGTAAAAAAACAATAATAAAAAAACTATATTTTTGTTTTTGAAAAGTGAAAGTATATATGTGTGACACGAGCATTCCATAGAGTAAAAAATAGTCAGTGCAGGCCACTTATTAGCCGGTTCTTATTCCATTCGTTTGTTCGGTTTTCTAAGGACTAAATTAGGTATTAAATTATAAAAAGTTATGCTTTTTTGCTAAAAATAAATAAATATATAACGAAAAGCCAGTACTGGAGGATAGGTACCTAAATTCTTTCCCTTTTATTTTTTGTTTTTTCTTTCACATTTCATGGTTGTGCCCTTTTCCATTTAGGCATGCATGCACAGAAGGACACGGGTTCATAGATGAGCATTTTATGATAGGATATTTATAGCGATAGTATTGTATATTTTTAGACGTTAAACTTGATTAAAGTTACATTAACAAAAAGATTTTGATAAAAATCAAATGGTTTAAAATAAAAACCGATTGATAGAGATTTTTTTCATAAACTACCAGCTACCATAAAATTCTTCTCACAATATGAACATGCATTTTTGTCCCTTTCTGTGTGCCGGTTTTTTATCCATTTTCTTCAATCATATTATTTTACTGAAAAAAATAAAAATTTGTCTGACTCGCAACTCGAATCTCTGACATGTACCACACTTTGCTTTCAATTTTTGTAAAAAAGATAAAGAAAGTAGCTAGGCCAGCTAGAGAATAATTTCTAGCACTATTTTTTTCGTGGTAAATAATTTAAACCATATAGAGATACCGGATTTGAATTCCAAAGCTCGACTGATATATTTCCTCAAAAGTTATCTGCTCCCCCACAAGATAATTAATAATAAAAATGAAGGTCATAACTCAGAATTAATGTCTGATAGAAAGCGGGGTTGTTTTTTAGACAATGAGAAAAAATATATATATATGTAAAACTATAAAATACCACAATAATTTAGAATTTATATTCAATTTTCAGTAAAATAAAATCAAACTACCCTCGTAAAAAAAAAAAAAAAAAAAAACTGAAACACTCGAAAAAATTGTTTTAAAGCTTCTACCTACTAAAGAGAACTAAGAAACACATTTTCATCTCACAAAAATCCCATGGAATATAGATAAGTTTTAGGCTTTTCTTGAAGTGCCCTGCCTCCTCATGCAATCTATATACACCATATATATAACACACACTTATATAGATATATATATATATATATATACACACCCACACACTTATATGCATATATATATATGTATTAAATTGATCATCACCATGCTCACTTCTCAGACAGGCTGAATCGTCTTTTAAAGCATAATAAAGTAAAAAGTATATTTGTTTGTCTGTTCATTCTGGTCATCATCTATTTATTATCGACTGGCCAAACGCAAGGACCTTCATCGATTGGAATTTTGGAAGTGTACATTATTCATGATTTCTATGGAACGAATCAGATTTTTCAACTGTTAGATGTATATCTATAAAAGAAAGTGTTGATGTTTAAAAACGTGTTAAGGACCCACAAGTACATATTGAAAATTTTATGAGTTGGATAGGGGACAAGGCGGAGTGGCCTACAAGATGAGGGAGAGAGAGAGGAGAGAGAATTGATTTCTCTCTATGTCAGTTGTAAAGATTTGGACACATCTTCTGAAGAATTTAATTATTGAGAACCGAACGTTTTGTCCTACATATGTGTGTATTTTAAGCACGTTGTGAAAGTACATTTTTGGGCTCTCAGAAAGTTTTAATAACTGGAAAGTTAATGCTGTAGATAATGCTGGTATGATCAGATCAGTCACATGCTTTTGTCTGGAACTCTGACATATGTGTCATTAGCAAGTCAATGACATCAGGTTGTCTAATCTGTATTTTTTTTTCAGGTTTGGAGGGATTATGAAATTATATGCTTGGATTGATCTGATAATAACCTAGTTTCTTTTTAACTAATTAATTATAATAAGCCTAACTCATCATTTTCCCTTCTTATTTCAAAAAATTTATCTATATAGTTATTAGTTATGTTAGTATAACTTTATTAATTTGTGACTGATAACCAGTATGTTATAATAGTTACTACCTATATGGGAAAAATGAGCTACTAAACATGAGTGCTTGACTGGTTGTAAGTCCAATCATTTTTCATGCAAGAAGTCATTGATTCGAATTGTAATGAAACGGTCATCGAGATATAACTTTCTTCAAGAAATTATTTATATACAGCGTGCGGAGATTATACAATCTCAGAGATAGTCTAAGCTTTCGTTTGGTGTGTTAGTTTAGAATGAAATTTTTAGTTTAGAATTAGTTGATTTTTTAAAAATTAATTATAATTTTTATTAATTTTTTAGAAAAAAAAAATTTAGATGAAAACTTTTAAGTTTAAGATGGTTTAAGATTGAGAGTGAAACAGAAGCTAAGTGTAATTATTATTTTTGTTTAAAAAAAAGGTGATATAGTTAACTTTCATTCTTTTTTAATAATTAATCTGTCTCCATGTACAACTTGCTATTTGAAATGCCAGGGAACCGTGATACTGTTATTCCAGCCGGCGGAGGAAGCCGGCAACGGTGCAAAGCGGATGATCGGAGACGGAGCTCTGGAGGACGTGGAGGCCATATTTGCGGCACACGTGTCGCATGAGCATCCGACCGGAATCATCGGTTCGAGGCCGGGGCCTCTACTAGCGGGCTGCGGCTTCTTCAGGGCCGTGATTAGTGGGAAGCAGGGTGGCGCTGCCACCCCACACCACTCAGTTGACCCCATTTTGGCTGCTTCTGCTGCTGTTATCAGCTTGCAGGGCATTGTGTCTCGGGAAGCCAATCCACTGGACTCCCAGGTGTGTGTGAACCTCTCACTTCATATACATATACATACATATATATATATCATGACAGGAGTCAGCTTATTATTTTAATAGATACATACATTGAACGATAAAAAAATTTTAGGGAGATTTATACAGCGACAATCAATTTCAATAGGGACAAAAAATGAGAAAAAAATTTTAAGATAATTTTGAAGATAATCTTGAGAAAACAGAAAAGTTCACTAAAGATATATAGGAAGGTCCTAAATAGCTCCGACCCTACATATATGTATGCATGCATATATATATATATATATATATGAATATTCAGTGATTTAGTAGTACCGATCGATGAGTAATTGATGACCCTTTGCTTATATGCTTACAGGTTGTGTCGGTGACTACTTTCAATGGGGGCAGTGATCTGGACGTGATACCAGACACTGTGGTTATAGGTGGCACATTTAGGGCCTTCTCCAACACAAGCTTCCACCGACTTCTACAAAGAATAGAAGAGGTAATTATTTGTCAATTGATTATAAATTGAGACTTAAAAAAAAAATGAATTTCTATATTATTATGTAATCGTTATATTTTATATAAGAGTTGACAGGTGAATATGTAATAAATCTGCTTGCGAAAAATAGGTAATAGTGAAGCAAGCGAGGGTTTATAGATGCTCGGCCGCGGTGGACTTCTTTGAGAAGGAGTACACGATCTACCCGCCAACTGTGAATGACGAGAAGATGTACGAGCACGTGAGGAAGGTGGCGGCGGACTTGGTGGGGGCGGAGAATTTCAGGGTGGTTCCGCCGATGATGGGTGCCGAGGACTTCTCCTTCTTCTCGGAAGTGGTCCCCGCGGCATTCTTTTACATCGGCGTCCGGAATGAGACCTTAGGATCCGTGCACACCGGCCACTCGCCTTACTTCATGATCGATGAAGATGTTCTCCCGGTCGGAGCCGCGGCACACGCCACCATCGCCGAAAGATACCTCAACGAGCGCCAACATATTTATTCATGATGTGATCATCTACAAATTGGTCATGCATCATGTAGTATAAATTTTTTTTTTTTTGTGAAATCGTGTAGGATTATTTAATATTGATGAAGGGTCGAAGAAAATTAGATTTTGTACGTACCCTTTATGTAATTGTAAAGGAATAATGTTCCTAATATATATATATATATATATAGCTTGCTAGGGCTTGCTCTCCTCTTGTAGTGGTATAGTGCATGGAGTGGTAGAACTAAAGTGGTTGTATAATAATAATAATTTTTTTTTAATTTACGGTATTGTATAATTACTTGTAATGTTTTTGTAGCTAGGTATACAATGCTGTTTCTGTCAGTTGTGTTTACACTTCAATATCAACATTGAATATTAGTTGTTCTCCTTCCCCTCAAACAAGGGAAAATTTTGCTAACCATTTAAAGTTCAAAAGGTATTCTTGTTAATTGTTTAAAGTTTAAGAGATATAAAATACTAGTTTTTAAAGTTCAGGGGTAAAAATAATATTTATCCTTACACTTTAATTGTTATAATGTCAGTAATTCTATCTATTTAACTGACGAAAAAAAATAAATATGAAATCATTTTATAATTCAAAGAATATTTTTATTAATTTTTAAAATTTAGATAATAAAATTACAAAAGTATTAAAATTCGGGAAGAAAAAAATAAAATTGATCCAATTGTATTGTAAGATTGAGTTTTCCGTGCAATATCATTTAAAGTAGTATTATATTGAAAACGACTAGTTCTGAGGCAAAACGCCACGTAGAAATATGCTTTGGATACACATGCTCATTGTTTACTAACGGCACGATCCTCAAAATTTACATTTCTTTCAATTTTCTTTTTAACAATTTTCCTATCCTCTTGGATTTGAATCCAACACAACTATGAACAGTTTTCTTAATTCCTAAGGAGATTTTTATCCATTTCAACATTTTACACCAAAAACAAAAATAAAAAAGAAGATAAATAATTGCGTTCTAGATAAACAATATTTGTCCATATTTAAATAGTCTTCCTACTGACAAACAAGTGGATGCAGTGATTCAACAAAATATTATCAATGCACATGACTGAGGTACTTAAAGGATGTTTAGAGGCTAGCCGGCACGCTGTCATTCTCACCTTCAAGGATGTTTGTGTAATTTCATTTTTCCATGAATGATGGTTATTTCTTCATAGTTTTTTTTTTTTAATAGCGAAAAGAAGATCAGTGATATTGTCTCATTCCAAAATGAAAATTAATAAAAAGCTAAAATTTTAAATAAATTTTTTAATCATCATGTTGTTACCACCGATGATTGATAGTTGTTATCTATTTATGTACAGTGCCATGTTTCATTTATGTCAAACCAATCAACTATGCGCAGTATAGATACAAAATAAAGTGTTTGCATTCGTACGACGTTAAATGAGGTTATATATTGGGGAAACGGTTTGACTTAAAGTTCACGAAGATGTGCCAAATAAAATAGAGAAGGAAAAAAAAATTATAATAAATTATAAACGTTTATGAGAGTGGGCTTGAGATTTACAAACTTATTCTTTGAGAATGCACTCATAAAACATCGATTGTAGTTTATGATGGGATGGGAGTGACCTTTTTATTATAGATCTCTTATTTTTGATCGAGTAGTATCTTTCATTGATTAGAGCGGTATTATTGAAAGAGTCATCTGCGTGCTTAATGATTGATATAGCTTTTTAATTTCATATTATTAGATTTAGGTACACATTTTATCTTACTGTATTTTTCATTAGAATTAACTGGTGGAATCGATTTATATTTAGAGTTAAGTTTTACTGTGTTATGAGATTAGTTAAAGTATTTGTTGTTGTATTTTATTGATTTGAAATATAAAAAAAAATGTAAAGTTTTATTTCTTAGGAGTAAGTAATTTATTTCTTTTTTATATTAAAGATTTTCAGAAACTATTTAATTATGTTTGTCCTTTTTTCTTTTTTTTTTTTTTTTTTTTGTCTACACGGAATTAATAATTTGATTTTGCAGGCTAGGTTTTTTTTTTTTTTTTTTTGACTCTCACATTGCCATTAAAGACAGGCTCGACCTCTCCATTCAGCGCTAGCGACCTTTAGTTGCTTCCGAGTTCCGACCTAAGGGGTTCTCTTCAACTTTACCCCCCAAATCATTTGCTGTTACAATTTCTCTTTTACTTGTCGAATTTTTATTGTAGTTTTTTCTTTTTTGTTTTTTTAACTTAGGATGGAGAAATTGAAGAGCTAGACTTTTATATTTTTGTGGGGGTGTATATATCAAATTATTTTTGAGAAAAAATAAATAACATTCAAGTATAAAAATTAAAGGAAAACTTCAGTTGGGCTATTTAAGAATTTTTTAATTTTAATAGGACAAAACAAGAAAATGAAAAAAAATTTGGGATATAATTAACTTTATTGGGGGTTGTTTGTGAGAATTTTTAATTTTTACTAGGTTATATGAGGATTTTTAATTTGATTAATTGACTCAGATAGTCACTGAATTATTTAAAAGGTGATGGTTTGGTCTATATTTTATTATTATTTTTTACCGAAATGACTTTGAATTCTTAAAATATTGGTCATTATAGTCATTTTCTGTCCAATTCAGAGGGTATTTTAGTAATTTATTAATGATTAATTTAAAACAAATATAAAACAACTCATAAAAAATGAAAATCTATCTCTCTCTCTCTCTAACCAAGATCAAGTATATGTCTCTTTCTCTCTCCATTTCCAAATCCAGATCGAGTATTTTGAGGGGGGGTGACCTAAACCTAGATCTCGACGGAGGTGGGGCCTCGCGGGGGGGCGGCGCGAGATGGGAACCATAAGAAGGGGGGACCAAACCTAGATCACGGCGGCATTGAGGGCCGCATAGGGGGGTGTAGATCTAGTTTGGGGGGTCTTCATCTGCATCGAGGATGGGGGGAACCTATATCGTAAGGGGGGGAGGCAAAGTCAGCGTCGGCAGGGTGGACGTAGATCTGGTTAGGGGAGGGGCGAATCTGGTTGGGGAAAAGGGGGTCTTCGTTGGCGTTGAGGAGGGAGGTCTTCGTCAGCATCGGTGGGGGGGATGCAGGGCTCGTAGGGGGCTCGATGGCGGGCTTCTCTTTGTTCTTCTATATCCCCTCCCCCTTCGGTGGCTCCTTTCCTCTCTATTTTATTTTCTGGGTTTTTGTTTGAATTTTCTGGTTTTGGTGTTTTGTAATTTAGGGAGAAAAAAAGAAAAGAGAAAAAACTAAACGAGAAGGCCAACGAGTAAGGAAATAGAGAATTAAGGGGCATTTTGGCATTTTTAGTACAAAAATTATAACTTGAACAAAGATTCCTTTTGAAATTTAATAATTTTAAATGAAAATAACTATAATGATCAATATTTTAACAGTTTAGGATCATCTCGACAGAAAATAAATAAAATATAGACTAAACCGGTACCTTTTAAATAGTTTATGAACTATTTTAATCAATTGTTCTTTTAATTTTTAGAGGGGTAAAGTTGAAAAATCGCCTAATTCTCTCTCTCACTGTTCTTTTTTTTTTTTTTTTAAGAAAAAGTTTAATAAAAGGAATAATATGAGAGTTTTTAGATTTTAGGGACAAAGTCAAAATGACTTTAAAATGCAGGGTCACATGTGATCATTAATTAAAAAATTTATTATATTTATCTTTTCTTGCAAAAATTCTTCTGAGCATGACTAGTCGTGGTCGTTGACCCGCAGCTGATGCCACCGCCAAAGGGGAACTGAATTCTTCAAAAATAAAAATGCTCAAACCACCAACAGAGCCCCACCTCATTCATTTTCGATTGACTTTCAATCAGCGGAACAGGAGCTTTCTAGAAATATGTTTGCTTTGAAGTAAAATCAGGAATTCCCAGTTGGTAGATTTGATCAAATATCCATATTTCTGGAGTTTGACAGTTAATTGAGTAATGGGTTGGAGGTACAAAGCAGGTTTGGGGTTGATTGGCACGTTCGTTCTCATATGGGTCACCTCTGCAGAGGTCACCCAGGTTCGGTTTTTCTTCGTACTTCTCTTGTCTGTTCTTCCTATGTCCTTTTTTTTTTTCTCTGTCTTTTTTTTTTTTCCCAACTTTTTGGCCGTTATGGTAGTTGATTTTCATTTTTCTTTTCCTTTTCTTGTTAAGATAAAGGTAGAAGAAGTAAAAAGTTGAAGACTTTGAAAAACCTTAGCTTTATTTAAAAATAAAAAAAACATAAAAAACTTGCTTTGAAAGTTCAACAATATAAGATTATTCTTGTTGTTGCCGCGTTATTTCAGAAGCAAACAAGGACGGTTAATAAAATAAAGCGTGTCACTCTTATTGACCGAAAATGAAGCCTGGAAATCAGAACTTTGAGAAAGTGTTAAATATTTGTCAACTTTGTTGCCCTTGAAATTTCCGAAAATCTCTTAACTTTGGAAAGGCATATCATTGGTTTACCTTTGTATTAAGTGAAATTTAGAAAAACCCAGATCGTGTTTTTCATCAGAATTTCAAGGTTTTTGGGATTTGGTAGTGGTTTCGTAATGGGTTGGAGGTACAAGGCAGGTCTGGGGTTGATTGGTTCTTTCGTTTTCATATGGGTCTCCCATGCGGAGGTTACTCAGGTTTGGGATTTATTTATATAATTCTTTGTTTTTTTAAGTTGATTTTTGTTTTTTTCTTTTTAAATAACTTTTTGTCTGCAATGGGGTCAATAAGGAAGATCAAACTGTTTGTTGTTGCCATTTGGGAAAAATTGGTGGAAAGAGACGTGAAAAAGTTTAGGAAGTATTATGAGAAACAAAGTTAAAGTCACCTTCCCCAAATTTTAAGCTCGAATTACCCCAAACAAGATGGAATTTTGTAAATTGAAACGGTCGATAAGTATAGATTTTGAATTGCATAAAGCATGGCTATTATTAAGAATCTTAGTGCCAATCCAAGTTCCAAATGCACCGTTTTATCTTTGGAGCTTCGTCTTGGTTTTCTTTTAATCATTGAATTCTTAACTAAGGGTAGTTGTTTTGCTGCAGAGAATTTTCGAGGAGTATAAACAACCATTTGCACTCACGTATCTGGGAGTGTCTCTAATGGCCATATTTTTACCTATATCAGCTTTTAAAGACTGGATCTGCCGCTTATTTAGAAACTTTTACAATGAAACTAGTGATACGAGTGCTTCGATTAGGGTCGATATTCCTCTTAGGACCAATGGAATGCACCACAGTCCAGAAAATGATTTGAGAATGCGCCTTCTTACTGAAAAAGATCTTGGTGACGAGGAAGAAGGGAAACTTTTAGACTCAATGAATGAAGAAGATGAGCCTCACTTGCTCAAACAAACTTCCGAGCTGAGTTCGTGGGAAATTGCTATGTGCTGCCTATATCTCACTCCAATATGGTTCTTTACAGAGGTAGATTTGAGTCATGTTTTGTATATTTTGTTACTATTACATGTCGTTAAGTTTCCGTAGTAATAGCATTTGCACGAAATAGTTAGAATTGTCTGTGCGTTTCAGCTTAGACGGTATCAGTATTGCCAAATTATTATAAAAAAAAAGTATATCTTAATATATCTGTGCTTCCAAATTGATTTCGTTCCGAGGAAGACATGCTTCCATTAACAAGTTCATAGTTAAGACAATCTAGAGGCTGGGCCAGACTCAGAATCTAACCTTACATCTATTTGCATTTACTCAATCAATTTCTTTGCTATTAGATTACTTTGATGTGGTTTATTGATATGCATTTCCGGTCGTTAACATCTTTCTAAAGCTTGACATGATGCTGTTCAATTGCCTTGTTTCATGCAGTATTTCTCAAACTCTGCACTGGCAAATACTAGCGTCGCAAGTACCACCGTCCTGACATCTACATCAGGCTTATTTACACTTTTCTTTGGAGCTTTTCTTGCTCAGGACTCCATAAGCATACCGAAGGTGGTTGCTGTTTTTATCAGCATGGCTGGTGTCGTCATGACCACTATGGGAAAAACCTGGGCACCTGATGAAACTTTAAGTGTTGCCGAGTAAGTTTATAGTTGCTTAAAGGATCAGCAATAAGCTTTTCTCCTTTCCTGTTTTTTTTTTTTTTTTTCCTCTCGTCACTTGTCGGGTATATAATCAAAGTTTCATTCTTTTAAACTTGTCCAACCAGATATAGCACGCATGTTCTCTAAATATGACAATGGTTATGTGGTACTTGATAAATCCGTGTGTCAAGATTGTCACTTACTAATTGATGCTCATATAAGATTGTCTTTTAATGGCTGTAGATGTGTTCTTTTAGTAGTTGGCCTTCGCAAGTATTTTATGGTTGTTTCTGACACTGGATGTTGCTTTTTTTTTGTGAAGGACTAGAAAGCATTCTATAACAGGAGATGTATTTGGTCTTCTCTCAGCAGTGTCATATGGCTTATTTACAGGTAAGGCATCTGTTTTAGAAATCCTGTGAAAATTCTTCTGCATGATTATTTATTCTGCTGCTGGTTCTAACAGTGCTGCTTAAGAAGTTCGCTGGATCAGAAGGAGACAAGGGTGATGTGCAAAAGTTCTTTGGATACATCGGACTCTTCGCTCTTCTTGGTCTCTGGTGGCTTGGTGAGTGGACTAGTAATTTTCCGTGATCAATTTCCTCTCGTCACTGTCCATTTGTTAGCTTACTAGAATCATAGGTTTCCGCTAGTCATAGCTTTTTGAGGAAACATTTTTTTTTCTTTTTTTTGTTTCCGTCACTGGACTCTATCAGAAAGATGGTTTTTGTATTGAAGACGGTTTATAAATAGTTTAGACATTTTGTACTGGTAGCAATCTGTATGTGCACTCTCTTTGGTATAAGAATCCACATTTTTCCACCGTACATCTCTAAAACATGCTATTGGCTTCCATTTTTTTCCTTATCTAGCCTTGCCTTGCTGACATGATCATCATTCTTGCAGCGTGGCCGCTGAATGCCCTTGGGATTGAGCCTGCTTTTAGCTTTCCACATTCAAAATCACTTGGGGAGGTTTTGCTGTTGAATGGCTTTGTGGGCAGTGTCCTTTCTGATTACTTTTGGTATGCGAAACCACCGCCATATACAAAATGTTTTATTGGGAACAACCAAAACATAAAAACTTCACTTGCTGTTCTCTTTAACTGTTCATAAATCGACCTCTTGCCCCCCTTCAGAAGAGCAACTAAGGAGAGGTCAATGAACTTGCTTAATGGTTGGTTTTCAAAACAAAAAACGATCTGTTTGTGGTGCAGGACTGTCTAAAATTCCGTCACATCATCAGTTTTCCGATTGTTATAGTTATCCATTGCTATCTCTAACACTTGCTATCACATTAATAGGGCTCTTTCTGTGGTGTGGACTTCTCCTCTAGTTGCAACGTTGGGCATGTCGTTGACCATTCCCCTTGCAATGATGGCGGACATGGTAATACACGGCCGCCATTTTTCTGTGATCTACATCATTGGTTGCGTCCAGGTACGTTCGCCTTTCTGATGCGTTCTCAGTCAAAAATTTCTTCTTTATTGTGGTCCTTTACCCCCATTAATCTTATTGCTCATGAGAAAACCGATTATTTTTGCATTTTATTCTTTCCCTCAATATTAGCATGAACGACTTCTCAACTTTGCGGGGCTTGAGCTTTTGACTCTAACCTTGAGTCAGTTGCGCATAACGGTATAGTTCAGATTTGCACACCGAACATCTGACGGACTATATGAAACAATTTCAGGTTTTCGCGGGTTTTGTGGTGGCAAATCTCTCAGACAAGTTTTCTCACAAGGCAGAGTTGTAACAATTATGGATTTACTTCTGGGCAGCATATACCTTAGATATACACACAGAATATATGTATATATTGAACATTGGAGCAGAGCATCAGTGCTCTCTCTCTCTCCTCATGTACTGAATCTAATCATCCCATAACATAATATTGGAGGAAAACAATCCCACAAAAAAAAAAAAAAAAAAAAGGCATGAATACTATTCCTTTCAAGTTCTTTCCTGAAAACTCCTTGTTCCAGGTGATGTTTTTCTTGCACGTGTAGAGCAAATGAATCGGTTTCAACTCGGTTTACGGTGTTTGTAGAGCAATTAAGGAGGGTGAGTTCATTTGAAAATTAGCAAATCATCGGAGCAAGAGCGACATGACAATCCCTATCCACCTTTTGTATTTGTAATCTAGTACGAAGAGGGGCTTTTTTTTAGTTTAGTCTGCTGCAAAGAGAACTGCTGTTCAATATAGATGCTACACTTCGGTGCTGGAAGCCTGGACCTTCATCATGCCGAACATCAGCGCCAAACAATAACATAGTAATAGTAAAAACGTTCGATAGGTTCGTAGGTACTGTTGCTTTAACCATTGAATAAAATAAAATTTTCAATGATTTAATGCAGTAACGGATCCATAAATTATTTTCAATGGAAGTACACAGGAGGATATAATTTTTATATTAAAAAAAACGATGACTTATATGTTTTTCTCAAGGAAATAATTTTTAATGTTTAAAAACAATGACTTTATATGAATAAAGAGTTTAATAGTTTTATTTAAATTTGATCAACATATTCTAATTGTTAGCTACAATTCTTATTTTTTGGACGCCTTCCAAAATTTGTTCTTGAACTTTAATCTCAAATGTCAAAAATATGATGAAAAATGAGAGTTTTTAGCCTAGAATGTGTCATAAATTATTTTCATGTTTTTACTAAAATTAATTTCACTTTTATTTTTTTTCACACCAATATTTTTTTTTCCTTTTAAGATGAATACTCTTTACAATAAATAAAAGATTATACGCATCAATATTCTGGATATTGATAATTATGAAGACAATGTCTTTAAAAATTAAGGGAAAAAAAAGAACATAAATAAAGAAATTGGGAGAATTAATAAGAATCTAATGTGATTATGGTACTCGAACGTACAAAAATAATATAAGTTTAGTTATGGTATTAAAACATTAAATATAATTCAAATATCAAGTTTGGTTATATCTTGTAAAAAAACTTTTGGGTTGGGGCACATTAAAACTATTAAGAGAAATATAGGAGCCTTTTTGACATTTAAAAAACTTAAGGGAGGGACATGCCCCCCATTGGCCCCTCTTAATCCGAGCCTGGTTTAATGTATGATGAGGAGCAATTTCATAAAACCCATAATAATATTTTGAATACTCACATCATTAAAAAATTAATATTAAAATAACAGTAGGTAAGAGTATAGTTTCACTTTAAAGTTTTTCCTAATTAAAATAATAACAATAAATATCATAATTTAACCAGCTCAATATCCAAAACTCAAAAATTTTTAGGAGAAAAAAAAAAAAAAAAAGAGTCAAAGACAAAAGAGCTCTTATATACCTCATAGTTGTGTTAACAGAAAGTATAAACTCGTTACCAAATTTGTCGCGAAATATTTGTTGGTTATATGATGAGCAAAATTGTCATTTTATACACAGGTTTATTTGCTAGTTATTCAAAAAAAATTTTTTGGGAAGACAAAAAAAAAGTATGAAAATTTGAGAAAACATATTTTATTTGTCGATTAAATACAATAAAAAAAAATCAATCATGAATTTATTTTTTCCCAAATCCCTCACATAAATATATAAATATATATATATATATAAATTCAAACATTATTTATTTTTACAAGCACTAACCCGGTGGAAGGTCCGAGACCCGAAACCCGAGGAGAAATTGGGAGTAATGGACCCGAAATCCTGACGAATGTTGATATCAAGAGGGACAGAGAGTGAGAAGGGACGAGCAAAAGCAGACGAGACGAGAGAGAAGAGACATGGAGAAAGGCAAAGCAGTGATGGGAGTAGGTCGTAGATGGGCCGTTGACTTCTCTGACTTTTCTTCTTCTCCTTCTTCCCGCGACTTCCCCGATCCTCCCGGCTTCTCTCGCTCCTCTCTCGACCAGGTTCCTCTCTCTCTCTCTCTCTTTTCAGAAATTTTTTTTTTCTCTTTTCCTAAGAATTTTTTGTTTTTGCTTTTGTTTTGTTTTTGTTTTTTTTTTTTTTTTTGTAGGACGATTCCACTGTCAGCCGCCAAAAGAAGGATGCCGAAGCCAATTGGAAAGCCCAGGTTTTTCTTCAATTCTATTTCAATTTTCTTTTTTGGGAGAATTTTGTTAATTTTCTCTTATGAAAGTCTTAGGGTTCACAAAAGAGAGGGGAATTCGCATACGAGATTCAAGATCGAATCTGATTGTCTCCAGAGTTTAATTTGGGAATAGAATATCATTTGCGATTAAGGAAAAAAAATGGGTGTAGATTGGGTAATTGGGCATCTCGTCCTATAATTTATGTACTAGTTTCTAGTGAATTTGCCTTCTGATATTTATTTGTCGAGGAATCGGATCAAGACTGCGGTAATCTAACGTTGCGGAGTCGTCTTTTTTCAATAGAAAGCTTGGGAGGTGGCACAGGCCCCTTTGAAAAATTTGATGATGATGGGGTTCATGATGTGGATGGCTGGAAGTACTGTGCATCTGTTTAGCATTGGAATTACTTTCTCTGCACTTTGGCAGCCCATAAGTGCGTTACAAGGCGTCGGAAAGGGTAAGTCGTTACACTAATTCCGTTCTCCTGTTTGTTTTGGAGTTTTAATCTCTACGTGTTCATACCGTTAAATCTGCCATGCCTAGAATTGCTAGTTAGAGAGGCTGCGTAAGGAAGAAATCAAAGGGTAGAAATTGTGTTTTGTCGGTGCAACTTTTTTTAGTTGATCTAGCTAATCAAAGGGTAGAAGTTTTCCTTTCCAACTGTATTCTGAATACGTTTAATTGATTCTGCAGTTTTCGAGCCTTATAAAGACAACAAGGTAGATCTCCTTGCCCAGAAGTTGGTGTTCATTGCCCTTAATTTGGTGGGTCTAGCACTGGGTGTTTGGAAGGTGAGTGATCGACCTCATCTCTTTCGGTTTCTTTATTTCATAATAATCCTTAAGGTGGTTTGTTGGGTAACTTTTTGTTTTTCATTTTGGCAGCTTAACACTTTAGGATTGCTTCCTACACATCCATCAGACTGGGTTTCATCCCTACCCCCCGCTCCGGTACAGTTCTTCTTCTTCTTAAGATGATGAGTTAACCTGTGTGTGGTATTTGCTTGATGTATGATGACGGATAGTCTTTAGTGATTCCAAGAATTCTAGCATTATGACTCTAAAAGTGGAAAGAGGGATAGAGGTGTTGGGATTAGGGAAAGGATTTTAGGACCCATGGTTGTTTGGTAGGAGAGAAAGGAGAAGGTAATAGATTGGGTGAGGGATTTCAAATCTTTCTCAGAGCTCCAATTTAATCCTCTCGACATGGAGGGGTTAGAGAAAGGAATCAAAACCAAACAAAATAAGAGAAAGGTCCTCTCCTTCCTCTCCATTTTCTCACTTAGGTTGTATGCCTATTTTTTTCCCTTTATATTTTCTCTCTTTTAGCAAAAACAGCATAAGTTCTAACTAAATGCTCCTTATGCGACCTCCTAGTTCTTGAGAAGAAGTACAAACCAATTTGTATAGAAATAGTATTTGTTTTGCTTTTAGCAAAGAATTTAACTCATATGAATGGACTGGGATTTAACTTTTGGAAAAGCAGTGTTAGAGTTGAGTTATGTTTGATAATCATGAGAACCGTCATGGATGGAAAGAGAATAAAAAAGTTCCTTTCTTTATTCCTTTCTTTTCCTTTTCGAGCCTTTTCCCTTTCCAATTACAATCCATCATGAACTGATAACATGCTCTAAATGATTGCAAATAGTGCTAGCTAAGAATGAAAGAGGGAAGCAAAACATTATCTTTGAGAACCAGTTTATATAGGATTGACTATATCCGTTAAAAGAATAAGAATGCTTTCAATTCATTTGAAAGAAAATCAGTCAAGTATTAGTTTCCGATCTGATAATGATATACTAGTTTCTGTATCGCACAGGTTAGGCTGCTGAACGCCATGATTCATTTACTTTCAAAAATGCATAATCTAACGCTGTTGACAAAGTTTTGGATCTTGTTGCTTGGCTCAGCGCCAAAACTGAGCCTTGTATGCCATGGGTTTCTTTTGAAAGTTTTGCGGCTAATTTATTGGAGGTGGGTTCCATCTAAATTGCTTTTTCTTGTCTGGTTTTCAGGAGGTTGAGTTTTCGGGCGGTGGTATTCCTCTACGTTGATGTTGATTTAGTATTTTGTTTAAACATGGATTGCAATCTCTGGAGAGAGGGAATTAGACATACGAAAGAAGGTGATCAAATACAGGCTTTGAGGCTGTTTGGTGGCTGATGGCTCATCACACAGCAAGGGCGATGAGCAAAAGTTAGATTCTTTTTTTCAGTGACGATAATGAATGATGAAACTTGTGGCATGAAAGTCTAGTTTTGTAATTCAAATTATCATCTTATTTGTCTCCACGAGATTTACGAGTCTCGTGGAATTTAGATTAAGTTGGATTAACCAAATATTTCTGATTTGGAAAGAACTTTTGTACAACATGTCTTGTATGTGTTTTTCTTTGTGGACCTTTGTTCCACTTCCCAGTTTCCAATTCCCACGACAACAAAATTGATTAATTAATTATTAAGAGAGGACTTTTCACTGAAAAATGATAAGAAAAATATTAAGTGGTCAATTCTAATTCTAATTTTAAGTATCAACTTATGAAGAATATAAGTTGTATTTTTTTTATTAATAAGTGTTTAAAGTATGATTATATTTAATGATTGCATTTACTAAAAAATATATAATATATGAGTTGATACTTAAAAAGTTAGGATTAGAGTTAATTTTTAAAAAGTTAGGATTAGAGTTAATTTTTGTAACACAATTTTGTTAATAAACAGTAATTTAAACAACAAACTTACACATTGCAGAAACGACAATAACTGTGAAACGAAAAATAAAAAATAAAAACAATATTTCTCTCCAAAAAAACGACATTAGCTAAAAATAGCATGAAAGCAGACTAACAATGTTAAAAAAAAAAAAAAGGGAGATCAACGAAGATACGACAACAGTTTTAAAACCCAAACTAAAAACGACAAACCAAGGATAACGACATTCTAGCAAAAGAAAAAAAACCAAAGGATAACGACAACATGAAAAGCGACGGCTACTACAAACGACAACATTCTAAGATACGACAAAAGCGTAAGAACCACACGAACTAAAAAAAAAAGAATAATTAAAAAAAATGAAGAAGAAGAAGCAAAAGGCTAAATGAGTAATTTTGGGACTGCCATTATTATCCATCCTCCACCAAACAAGCTACACTCACAAACCAATCCAAGGGTACAAATCTGCAATCCTCTTCTACATTTGATAGACTCTCTGATTCTGGCGACAATGGAGATGACACCCCAAGATCTGCTCCAATACAACGGCACCGACCCATCGAAGCCGATCTACTTGGCGGTGAAAGGACGGGTCTTCGACGTGACCGCCGGCAAGTCGTTCTACGGGCCCGGAGGTCCCTACGCCATGTTCGCCGGCAAGGACGCCAGCCGAGCTCTGGCCAAGATGAGCAAGAACGAAGAAGACATGTCCCCGTCCCTCCACGGCCTCTCCGACAAAGAGATCGGTGTCCTCAACGACTGGGAGAAGAAGTTCGAAGCTAAGTACACCGTTGTTGGTCGTCTCTCTTCTTAAGGCTTTTTAATTATTACTTTTACTAAAATAAATAATAATAATAATAATAATCATATTTTCCCCCAAGCTTTGTCTTCTGTCATAATTATTTTGTGGGATTTTACTTACTGGCTTCTGGGTTTCTGTATTATCTTCGAAATTTGTCAACTTTGTGGATGTCTCTGATCTTGGATGTTGCCTATGTTAATGAATTATGAATGGATATGGATATTATTATTATTATTATTATTCATTTTCCTCTTTGACTAGTATCCTAGTGGAATAGAATTCTGTTTCTGTGATGGGGGTAAAAAGAAAATTTTTCGTAAAAGTACAATTTTCGTCAAATTCTTCTGTTTTGTGTTGGTTCAAAATTGTGTCTTTGCAATAAAATTTTTCGGCGGAATTTTTATAACCGAGACTAGCCCGTTTGTGTCTTCACAATAAGTTTCCTTTCGGTCTGATTACTCTGCTATGCGTTTCATATGCGCGATTTGAGGCCATTTTAGGCTTGATCTTGAAATTCATTGTGGCTAGTCGTGATATGCGGATCTTAAAATTGGTGGTCTTCTATCTAATATGAGTGCTTATTTGCACACTTGAAGCATTCGGTTTTTGGCTTCTTCAACTAGTTATGGTCATATATGACGAGAAAATATTGCTGCAAATTGCAGAGGTTGGGCATACTTGAAATCTTTTATTAGCTTTGCCTATCATGGCAAGTTATTGCTATCAGTTCTTTGGCACATGTTTTTCTATCGTTATCGTTATCTTTATATTTATCTTTCCTTGTTCTTCGTCGTCGTCTTCTTTTTTGGTTGGAAACATAACACATGGGCTCGCTCTGGTAATGATGATTTCTGCCTACCTCCGATCTCACGGCAGAGCTGGCATCTTGTTTAATCAAGAAAAAGGTCTCATATTCATATGTCGACATGCATTAGCTTGGGTATTCAAGGTAAGCCCTTTTCAAGAGCAAAGCTAGGTTGCATCGTGAGCTTTTACCTCCACAAAGAATAGAGTGCGGTACTTGAGTTGAGCGCGCTGCGCGCCCCCTATTTGATGCGGAGTTGGATGCTCGCGGTGCTCCTTAGCATTTTTGTTCTTTCAAAGGCGAGAGTGATCAGATTTTAAGTTGTTCTTGTTCTTCTTTTAGATGTAAGCACAATGATTTCAGTGAAACGGGTTTGGACTCAGAGCCAGCTTAAATCATTCTTTACCCTGAATTAGCAGGAGAGAATGGCAAGCCAATTTTGATTAATACGAATTGCAGTGTGAATCAAATGATTAAGAAATTTCTCAAGTATGTTAGCAAAGAAAGTAGTTATGAACACATTGTCATCCAAATAAAGAGCAGCGCTATTCGGCTCAGTGTGCAGTGCGGAACCAAGATTTTGGAGCCAAGGTTTCGTTAACCGAACAAACCAAGATTATTGCGCGATTTTTAACCAAACGGATTTTTATGACCACCATAAAATACTCTTACAAGCACTGATAACAGAGAGTGGATTAGTTTCACGTACAGAAAGAGGAGTACGCTCATTGAATGGCCGAGTGCTTGAACAATAGTAGCTTCAGTTCTGGTTTAACAAATTTTCACACAAATGAAAGCCAGAAAAGTCAAAAGAAAAAATCGAAGGAAACAACGGTGCGTTTCCAATCAACAATCCGCCTGCAGCCTTTCGTTTCGGTAGTGATTCAGTGGATTTTTTATTTTTTATTTTAGTAAAGTCCTGCCTATGCTTTATCTGGTGCTCAATTCTTTCACCGAAAATAATAATAATAATATTAATTATTAATTATATCAGAACCGACAACTGTACCTGTACACAATTTTATCAACGATCGTCAGTCAAGTAACTAGCTTGATTGCCAATTAGATTTTTTCCCCCTTATTTCCACCGGAAGTGAATCTGAAAGATTTTTTTTTTTTTTTTTGGAATTAGAGTGATGAATTTAAACTCTATATTATATTATAAAATCAAGTATTGAAGTACTGTTCAATTATATTTTTAATCATTTTTAATCAATTTTCAAGACACTAGACTATTCAATTTTTAATTTTTTGTTTGGCCGGAAACTAGATTATTGAAATTTGATCAGGCAAATCTTTTATATAAATGAAAAGGACAATTGAGTGATTGACCGTACAATAATTATAAAAAAATTTATGTTTCCTTTGTTTGGCACATATGGTCAAAGTCATTTAATCCAATTCAAATTAGCTCTCTTTTTTTTTTTTTTTTTTAAATAAATCCAAATTAAACTCAAATTTCTCTTCCAAACATCAATACTATTCAAGTTCCCAATTTGATTTTTTCAGTTTAAATCCATGTGCGAAAATAAAGGGTGGTATTAAGCTGTTTTCCTTTGTTTTGGCATGTACACTTTCATAAGTTGTTCCAAAACTACAAACCAAAAATCAAACCACTTGTTTGCAAGAAAGATATTTTTACAGTAGCAGCTAATAAACTGCATTATTGACTGTTTTATTTTCATCTATTAGACAGTATTAAAAACTATTTATTTCATGCTTTTTTTAAGTATACTATAGACCAAGATTTTATTATTATTATTATTAAAGAAAAAAGGGGATTAAAACCGAAAACATGTAGTGTGCTTTGCCATTACAAGAGGGAAGAACAAACGAAAAAGAAAAAGAAACCTTATTCCTTCAGGGAACAAAAAAAAAAAAAACAAAACAAAAAAAACAAAGAATAAAAGTTCCGTCCTTTCTGCTTCCCTTCGTCAGCAAGTCATTCCCAAAGACTCTAGCCTTTGCTCGCTTTTTCTGTCCGGTAACCTCCTCAAGAACAAGATCAGCTCCTAAAAAACCCACCAAAATCTTATACATATTCCCAAACCCAAATCCTTTCTCCTCAACCAAAATCCAATCTCAGATCCTTTTTATCCACCCATTTTCTTCAACACTTCTCACCAGAACTCAAATCTCAGTTTACCCACACCAATATATATATATATATATATATATAGTGAATCTATATACATCGAAATCAATCTCCAGTGATCGGTTTCATCAGAGCTGATTTCTTCAAATCTCGTCCCAAAATGACCCGAAGAAACAACCCCCCAAAGCCCTGCGAGCATCTCTTAGATTACAAGCTGAAACAAGGGATTAACGGCTACAAATCCCTCCAAAAGTTCCTCAGGACCACCCCAAATGGAAGAAGTAGCCTCGAAAAGCCCGACACAAAGGTACCCACTTGCGATTCCTGTAATGGGTATCGGGGAAGATTCTATTTTTGTCTTGTTTGCTCCTCAATCTTGTGTTCGGATCACGTCGTTGTTCATAACCGGTCCTGTAAGGGCCATGACGTAGCTGTGGACGTTCAAAGGGCTGAGCTTTACTGTATGGTATGTTGTGATCAGGTTTATGATCCTGATTTCGACAGGGCTGTGATGTCGAAACACATCGTAGATTTTCGGGATGTTGAGAGTGATGGGAAGAGTATTGGGGAGAGGCTGTGTAAGAGAAAGAGATCGGTTTGTGGTGGGGTTGTTGTTGCTGGTCAGTTGAGGGATTCGAAGGGTCCAAAAGAGTTGGTTTTGATGAGGGATCTAAGGGCTAAGTCTTGTTATCCGTTGGGTTTGAGGGGTTTGAACAACTTGGGCAACACTTGTTTCATGAATTCTGTGTTGCAAGCAATGTTGCACGCGCCTCCTTTGAGGAGCTACTTCTTGACCAATCAGCATAACCGCGAAACTTGCCGGAAGAGATCCGCGGACCGCCTTTGCTTGCCTTGTGACATCGATGATATTTTCTCGGCTGTTTTTTCCGGTGATCGCTCTCCTTATAGTCCTGCTCAATTTCTTTACAGGTCTGCATTACAACATTTCTTCCCGATTAGTAATGTTATCTTCGATAACGGGAATTGGTTGAATGAGCATCTGTCTAAGGCAATTATGGATGTTATCTGCGGGTTTGCCATTTTTTCCAAACTCTAGTAGATGCCAGATTGTCTTCACATAATTTAACCAATTTTAGATAAATCCTTGTGATACATTATCTAATTTGAATGCGTTACCTAGATGCTTCAGTAAAGATTACTAATTGACTCATTTATGTGTGTTGTTAATATGGTTTTATTCAGTATTTCGATCTGGAGTTCAGTTAAATGCATATATAGATTGTTGGTCAGAGTTCGCATCTCGGCACTGGAAGCTTTTTGAGTCTTTTATGTACTTTTTCTTCGATTAAGTTATGGGGTGAACTTACTCTATGTGTGACGAGATTTTGTTTTTACTTAAAGTTGGTGGCAGCATTCAGCGGATCTGGCCAGTTACGAGCAGCAGGATGCTCATGAGTTCTTCATTTCTTTGTTAGATGGTATTCATGAGAAAGAGGGTAAAATAAAGAACCGGAATAGAGGTAATTAAATGCTGATATCAAATTTTAAGGATACTATTCTGTATCATGTTCAGAGATGCCATATGCATGGCCGTGTTTTCAAGTCAGGGACCACACTTTAAAGCAAAAGTCGAAAAGAATTAAGAATTTAGCACAATTTGAATGATTTTGTATTGCATTTTGAAGAAGTTGGAAATACTAGGAATGGTTGTATGAGGAATCAATATGAGTAGATTTTTGGTTTTGGTTGAAGCATTTGTTATGTTCTGTGCTTGGAACTTTTTTCATTCTATTCATGAAAAGTCCTTTTCTTTTTCACAGAAAATGGAGATTGCCAATGCATTGCTCATAGGGGCTTCTCGGGTCTGTTGAGATCAGATGTTACATGTATGACCTGTGGATTCACTTCAACAACGTATGATCCTTATGTTGATATTTCACTCAACCTCGATACCAGCAATCATTCGATGATTGATGTAGGCAAGAAGCCCATCAAACCAAATGAGAGCAGCAGTACATCCACTCTTTTAGGCTGTTTGGACTTGTTCACAAGACCAGAGAAGTTGGGATCGGATCAGAAGCTGTACTGTCAGAACTGTCAAGAACGGCAAGACTCGTCAAAACAAATGTCCATCAGAAGGCTCCCGTTAGTTCTGTGTCTTCACATAAAACGATTTGAGCACTCTCTGATCAGAAAAATGTCAAGAAAGATAGATAGCTATCTGCATTTTCCTTTCTCCTTGGACATGACATCATATCTATCGTCCTCTATCGTCAGAAACAGATTTGGAAACAGAATCTTTGCTTTTGAGGGAGATGAATCGGATATATCCACGGAATTTGAGATTTTGGCAGTGGTCACTCATTCTGGGACACTAGAGTCTGGTCATTATGTGACTTATTTGCGCTTGAGAAATCAATGGTACAAATGTGATGACGCTTGGATCACGGAGGTGGATGAGGGGATTGTGAGAGCTTCCCAGTGTTATATGATGTTTTACGTGCAGAAGATGCTTTACAACAAAGCAAATGAGAATCTGAGTGACTTGAAAACTTCCTCAAAGGAGGAGGCATTTCATCGGGTTGCTGGGTTCTGCTAAAGAGATTGCCAAACAACTTCAGACTGAAAGTTGGCCAGTCGATTAGGGCTTCTCACGTGCATTTCAAGGCTAGCAGCGGACTGGACAAGAGAGTGAAGGAAAGCTTTCCTCGTTCTTGAATAGAAGAAATCATAATTCAAATCCAATCTTTCATTATTTGGCTACGATGTGAAGAGCGACTTGGAACTGCAAATTTATGAAGATCACAGTTCCAAAGTGGAGGTATACTCGTACAAATTCCAGATTTTCACATTGATCTGTTTATGGCTATCATTGTGGATGGTTAGCCGAAGGGGTTTTTCGGCTATAAAGATGGTGACTCAACTTCCCTATACAAGATTCTCTCGTGGAATTCTTTGACTGCCATGGACAGCACAAATAATTATTGTATCTCGTCAAACCAAAGAAAAAAGTCACGATCATGGTATTTCATGTTCCACTCAGTGTTACTCTTTGGGATTATTATGGGCCAATATATTTATTTTGGTTTTGACTTGTTTGATGTTTCCCAAGAGAGAATTCATCGTGGCTTTCATTTCCGGCATATTTGTGGAAGTAGGGCACAAACTTTATATTTACAGTAATGCCATTCCTTACATCTCAATGTTTAAATCAAGAATTTGTGTCGAAAATTTGATGTGGCCAAGTTATTTTATTTTATTTATTTATTTATTTATTATTATTATTATTATTTATGGTCTTCATAATTGTGCAAGTGGTAAGGTTTATAGTGCGTGTTCTCATTGACATTCAATGTTCATGTTCTCGATTGGGGATTGTGAGGAGCTAATGAAAATAGTTGAAGAGGGACATTTTCAAGTCGTTGATTCCTTGTCTTGGATAAGTTATTTTGGTTAGAGGAATCTCCTCTGCCTATAGAAACTATTACTTTTTTATTATAATAACAGGTTCTACGTTTAAAAAAAAATGTAGAGATTTCTAAAGAAAATTGAGGGGCGCAAGGGCAGATAATCTGAAGTTTAGACGTAGAGTTTTGAAAAAACCAATGGAAAGGATTTAAGAGGCTGTTGTCGTTTTATTGCTGGTTGCAGTATGTCTATACACTTTCTTTTCTAAGTCATTGTCGTTTTTCATAACTTGCCGCTTTTGTTGTCATTTGTGAAGTAATTGTCGTTTTTCATAGTCTTTTTGGTCGTTGATCTTGTTTTCATTGCTTTCCAATGTGTGTCGTACATTGTTGTCATTTCTTCATCGTCTCCTCGAGTCGTTATTGATCCAATAAGAGTAGTTGAGATGTTGCTCTCATCTTTTTCCTCGTAGTCGTTTCTAAAATTCAACAGTTTTTTTTTTTTTTCCCCTTTTGGTTATCTTTATATTTTTTGTAATTTTTTTGGTTATCTGTATTTTCTCGTTCTTTCTATTAGTTAATTAATTGAGGGGTGCTCGCGCAATTTCAAACAACTTGAAATTTAAAGAGAGAGCCTTTTCATTTTCACTGTCGTTTGTAGTTAATGTCGTTTTTCAAGTGTCAATTGTGAATTCATCGTCGTTTTTACTTGATTATTTTTTGCAGCTTGTTAAGATGTCGTTTCCTATAGATTTTTGGTCGTCATTTGTAAATATACTTTGTTGCAGTTTCTCAGGTTTAAAATCGCACTCTTATGTGCCGTATTTGTTGTCGTTTGTCAAGATGTCGTTCATTATATAGTATTAGCAAAATAGACTAGTAAAGTAAATAAATAAATAAAAAACCCACGTGACGATGATATGGACATGATGTAACGATCAAATGATTGCTATGATAAATTAGGAAGACATAACCAAAACAGTCAATGACTCTTTTAAATATATTAGTTAAAGTGCATACGATGCACGTATTGAGTTATATTGAATTAATATTGAAATTTTCATGATAATAGTTTATGTCGACATTTACATTTTATCATTAGAATTATGATGATATTATATTTATTCTGTAAAACATTCTAATCAAAATATCATTTATTATCTTTCCAAATCTGTACCAAAAAAAAAAGTTTTCATAACAATTGAAAATGATCAATAAAACAATAGCAATGGTCTCAATTTGTTAAGTAGATTGCATAAAAAGAATTTGTTGTCGACTTTTGTCAAATACAAAAGGAGAAAATATAATATAAAAAAATAATCTAATAACTCTTCATAGCCAAGCACTAAAATAATTACATGTAGAGAAATAATTGAAAGTAATCACAGCATACGTTGTAGTCTTTTTTTAGGGGGAAAAAAAAAACCCCCCTAAAAAAAGAGAAACATAATGTCTCCTTTTCATATATCAAGAACACTCAAAAAGTCACATAAATTTAATCATGAAAAGACTACTATTAGACTTGAGCATAATTAAAAATATTATAATTTATCGAGGAGGTTAGGTTAGAGATCACGATAAAATAATGATGGGATGTTGGGCTCTTTTTGGGGGCGGGGGGTGGTGTGGTGGTTGAAGAATTGCTAGTATAAGTGTAAGCTAAAAATTAGGAGGAAAAAAAAGTAAAAAAAATTAAAGAAAGATATTAGGAAAATGAGACAAAATAAAATGGGGTTAAAAGAAAAGAAAAATTGACAATAAAATTAAAATTTTGAAAAAAAGAAGGAAAAAATTAAAAAATATATATATATTAGGAAAATGAGACAAAATAAAATGAAAAAGAAAAATTGACAAGAAATAAAAAAGTAAAATAAAACAAAAAATGTATAACAAAACATTTTGATTTTCATCTTTAAATGGTGTGCCATATATATATAAATATATATATATATATATATATATTCCTTTGTCCAACACTATATTACTTGAACTTTTCCTTTACATGTTATTACTTTCTTTCTTTCTTTCTTTTTTTTTTTTTTTTCATAAACGTTTTACCCTTGAAAAAAAAAAACCAAATTTGTAAGTTATAAGATGGTAATTATGTAATTATATTAAAATTTTAGTACCCTTTTAAGCTTTATAAGTTTTTGAACCTGTATGGGTAAGTTTGCAACACGTGGTGGGCAACTGGTTAGGTAGTGTTTGTATAGGCAGAAAAGACAGTTAAAAAAAAAAAAAAAAAAAAAAAAGAGGAGTATGCATCAAAAGGTTCGTTTTTACGACGAAAAAGGAACAATGCAATTCTCATCTACAGGAAGGTTTATATATACAACTTTTCCACGAGGCGTGAACTACATACAATGAGGTCTCAATTCATATTTCTCCAACCACTTCTTTTTTTTTTTAAGATCTTTTCTTTTTTTGAGTTATTTCTCCAAACACTACTAATCGAACTAAAAGTCTACAACGTTGGTGGTGTTAGATATTCAAAGCTTGAGGTATCACAATTTACAATATAACTTCTTTTAAAAAGTTAAATATTTAAATATTTGTTTTAGATTTTGGACCATGTTTGACATTAATATTTAATTCCAATTAAAATATATATTTTTATTTAAAAAAATTAAAAAAAATTTATAATTAATTTTTAAAAAATCAATCAAATTAAATTTAAAAATTTCATCTCTAATTAATTTATCAAAAAAAAAAAAAAAGAGAATTAATATTGCAAACTTATTGATTAAATTACATTAACGGTTGGCATTATATTTGTGGGTTAATTTCACTTTTAGCACCTCTGAAAAAAATAATATTAAAAACAGCAGCACTTTTTGTTCTATTCAATTTCAGCACTTACCGTGGGGCCCAGTAGCATTTAATGTATATCAAAGTACAGGATTACCCTCATCTCCTACCCACGAAATTTTCTCTCTCCCTCGCATGGCCGAAAAAAGTTTTTTTTTTAAAACCACCATGTACAGTGGTTTAGAGAGAGAAAACTGAAATCTAGAGAGAGAAAACTGAAAACTTATTTCCGCCTAGCCCCCCACCACCCATTTTGAAACCCGAAGCTTCATATAATATAGATAAACTTCCATGTAAAGAGAGAAACTTCCATTTACAGAGAGAAACTTCCATTTACAGAGATAAACTTCCATGTACAGAGAGAAACTTCCATCGAAAGTTTCTTTTTTTTTTAAATTAGAATTTTTTGACCTTTTTAAGTAAAGGTCATAACCATTATGACCACCCGGTCATAACCGTTATGACCATAACCTGGCTTTTTTTTTTCGAATTTTACATTTTTTACTATTTTTTATCAATGGTCATAACCATTATGACCGCCTTGTCATAACCGTAATGACCAGTTCTTTTAATTTTTATTTTTAAAGCATTAAAATTTTTCGTTTGTTTTATTTTAAAAGAACTTTTTTAACTATTAGTTATTTAGCTATGGTCATATCCATTATGACCACCCGGTCACAACCATTATGACCACGCTTTTGTTTTATATAATTAAAATTGTTTTAAGTCGAACTATTTTCACTATTTTTTAGCGGTGGTCATTTCCATTATGACCACCCGGTCACAACCATTATGACCACCCCTTTTTTAAGTCGAACTATTTTCACTATTTTTTAGCGGTGGTCATTTCCATTATGACCACCCGGTCACAACCATTATGACCGGTTTTTTTTTTTTTATTAAAAATTTTTTATTTTTTATGTCGAACTATTTCACTATTTTTTAGCGGTGGTCATTTCCATTATGACCACCAGGTCACAACCATTATGACCGGTTTTTTTTTTTATTAAAAAGAAAATATTTTTTATGTCGAACTATTTCACTATTTTTTAGCGGTGGTCATTTCCATTATGACCACCCGGTCACAATCATTATGACCGGTTTTCTTCTTTTTTTTAATTTTTTTTATAATTTTTTTGTCGAACTATTTTTTGGCGGTGGTCATTTCCATTATGACCACCCGGTCACAACCATTATGACCGGTTTTCTTTTTTTTTATTAAAAATTTAATATTTTTTATGTCGAACTATTTCACTATTTTTTAGCGGTGGTCATTTCCATTATGACCACCCGGTCACAACCATTATGACCAGTTTTTTTTTTCCTTTTTTTTAAAATTTTTTTTTCGAGACTTTTGTCGAACTATTTTTTAGCGGTGGTCATTTCCATTATGACCACCCGGTCACAACCATTATGACCGGTTTTCTTTTTTTTTTTTTTAATTTTTTTTAAAATTTTTTTGTCGAACTATTTTTTAGCGGTGGTCATTTCCATTATGACCACCCGGTCACAACCATTATGACCGGTCATAATTTTTTTTTTCTTTATTTTAATTTTTTTAGAATTTTTTTGTCGAACTATTTTTTAGCGGTGGTCATTTCCATTATGACCACCCGGTCACAACCATTATGACCAGTTTTTTTTTTCCTTTTTTTTAAAATTTTTTTTTCGAGACTTTTGTCGAACTATTTTTTAGCGGTGGTCATTTCCATTATGACCACCCGGTCACAACCATTATGACCGGTTTTCTTTTTTTTTTTTTTTTAATTTTTTTTTCGAGACTTTTGTCGAGCTATTTTTTAGCGGTGGTCATTTCCATTATGACCACCCGGTCACAACCATTATGACCAGTTTTTTTTTCCTTTTTTTTAAAATTTTTTTTTCGAGACTTTTGTCGAACTATTTTTTAGCGGTGGTCATTTCCATTATGACCACCCGGTCACAACCATTATGACCGGTTTTCTTTTTTTTTTTTTTTTAATTTTTTTTTCGAGACTTTTGTCGAGCTATTTTTTAGCGGTGGTCATTTCCATTATGACCACCCGGTCACAACCATTATGACCAGTTTTTTTTTCCTTTTTTTAAAATTTTTTTTTCGAGACTTTTGTCGAACTATTTTTTAGCGGTGGTCATTTCCATTATGACCACCCGGTCACAACCATTATGACCGGTTTTCTTTTTTTTTTTTTTAAAATTTTTTTTAAAATTTTTTTGTCGAACTATTTTTTAGCGGTGGTCATTTCCATTATGACCACCCGGTCACAACCATTATGACCGGTTTTCTTTTTTTTTATTAAAAATTTAATATTTTTTATGTCGAACTATTTCACTATTTTTTAGCGGTGGTCATTTCCATTATGACCACCCGGTCACAACCATTATGACCAGTTTTTTTTTCCTTTTATTTAAAATTTTTTTTTCGAGACTTTTGTCGAACTATTTTTTAGCGGTGGTCATTTCCATTATGACCACCCGGTCACAACCATTATGACCGGTTTTCTTTTTTTTTTTTTTTTAATTTTTTTTAAAATTTTTTTGTCGAACTATTTTTTAGCGGTGGTCATTTCCATTATGACCACCCGGTCACAACCATTATGACCGGTCATAATTTTTTTTTCTTTATTTTAATTTTTTTTAGAATTTTTTTGTCGAACTATTTTTTAGCGGTGGTCATTTCCATTATGACCACCCGGTCACAACCATTATGACCGGTTTTCTTTTTTTTTTTTTTTTTTTGGCCACGTCAGTTTGATGAAATCCATTTGGACTCGTTCTGTTTTCATGAATGTGAAACAGGGGCAATACATTTCACTCTTATTAATAATAAGACGCGGTTTGCATGGATTAATTTAACCCTTACTCTTGAAATTGTATATGTTATTACACTATGACATATAAAATTAACAAAAAATTTAAGAAAAATACAATTAATGGGAATGTGTTAAATGAAAAAATAGTATATGTCTCAGGCGAATTCCTTGTCGACGTCGTCATCACTTTTGTAATTTCCTTCAATTTTCCGGTTGGCATGCATCCACAAGTAACATGCTAGCCACTCCCGAAATAGCCTCATCCGTCCACCTATTACCCAGTAATTGACGTCCCTCCCTTCTATTAAGCATTCAGCAAATTTTATGGTAAACACTCCACAGTCGCCCCTGTTGAACAAATGACAAAGATAATTAATTTTCACTTCAACTTTTGTTTTCAGTATACAAGGGAGAAATGGTGTTTTTCTTGCACTCACCCATTGGATTGTTGAGGGATGTCTTTCATTATGTTGATTGGTAATGGGTTAGTTCCAGCAGGTTCTCTTGGTTTGAATTGATACAAATCTAATCGTTCAGCCAGCAATGGAATGAATATTGATAAACATTCCATGCCTGCTCGGACCTTGACATTGTGACCGCCTTCATGCTGCAGAGAGTCGTACACGTCAATGGTCCAGCTTTTCAGATCCAACTTCGCTAATACCCAATGTTTAAGGTCAGCCAAATGCACCGGTATTAGCACAGTCATCACGTCAAACCATGATGCCCCAGTCTGGACATTAACGCCAAGCATTATCTTGAGTAAAGGCTCACAGGTTCCCCAATCGAACTTCTCGGGTGCACTCTGGTGTAGACGCCACAACGATCGAACCTTTGAACAAAAATAAGTGTCAACCGTTGTCACCCTCCGTTGCTCCAATTCGGGGAACTGCCTGATCTTCTTTCTCAAGTAATAAAAGGCGACATCAACGTGCTACATTAACATAACCAGGCGGTTAAAAGATACTGTACAATATTCGAGAAAGCAAACATATAATAATGGCTGTGATAATGGTTGATAGCAGACTGCCGAATTTTAAAAAATGTCATGTACTTACTTCGTCCCATAGCCAAATCGGGAGGTAGCTAATTCATAGTACCAGGTTTTTCTTCCTACCTCCATGCACCCGAAGTCATGGGGTTTGTCAAGTTTCTCATGCTTCGCACTGTAACGTGGAGGCCGTTTACTGAACATCAAGCATACATATTCGAAGGACACATCAGTGCAATTCCAATTAACATCCTAAAAACAGACAATGTTAAGTTAATCTACATTACCCTTGAGGTATCTTCTTCAACAATCCTTGTTTTAACCACTCCCTGAACTCTTCTAACCTCTGTTCAGGAGGTTCCTCTGCGAGACCTGCTGGGAGGGCATAATTCGAGTCGTCCGGTTTCTTCGAAGGGGATCCATCGTCAGTCTTACGACCCGATGGCCGTTGGCCAAGCCTTGATAGTCTGGCCCTCTTCTTCTTGGGGATCTACAAATACCAAATTTTAAACGAGTTAATCTAATTGACTGTTCCATTATTGGTAAAATTTTAATTCTCAGCTATGCGTCACAACCACGTCCGTCAACATATCCTCTCTGGATTGCTCGTCAATCATGACAAGATCATGTAATGGGATGTGGTCCTCCCTCTCTGGCCCCTCTTTCCCGACCCGTGACACTTCAGGCATTGCCCCTCCCTCGCGCCATCGACTCGCGAATCCTCAACACTCGTCTCGGCTGCCTGTTCCTGTACATTGTATTTTCTTAAAATGTCATACAAAATTGTACACATGGGAACCACACCAATCAGGTATATTCATGTATAATTCTACCTTTGTTATCTTCTCCTCGGCATCTGCATTCCAATCGATCCCTTATCGGCAGTAAGGAACTCCATTGCTGCCTGCAGCCCTATATCCGCATGCACATCGAGCTCAGGGGAAGGAGTCTTAAAATCTTCCGACGCCTTCCTCTTAACATTAAGAACATCGCATATCTCGACCTTCGGGACATGCTGTGCCTGACCGAACTTCTCGGCAGCATTCTTCGCCTTCAACAATTTCAGCACCCTCCTCAACAGTTTTTTCGAGCGGGTTTGTTCCTTTTGTATATCCTCTATCTTCTTATTCAAATTATTAACATGTCCTCGGATCTCATTCTGGAACTCCACCCACGCGGTATTGATATCCGGGGTCCGCCGGGGGACTGACGACTTGGGAGCTGGTAATTGTGGCAGGCCAGTCGGTCTATTCAAGAAAAGGCGAGCAACATTCCCGGTCTTCAGCTCCTCCTCGGTTGGCATCAACTGAAAAGATATTGGCTGCACACATGGCGTAAAATTACTATCCTTATACTGAATGTATTATTATTATTTTATTATAATAACCCATAACGAGTCAGTGAATCTTATTATGGTATGACCGTGTTGGTCATAACGATTTTGACCGGACGGTCATAACGGTTGTGACCTGTCTTAGTCAGTACGTTTATGACCAACACGGTCACAATGGTTATGACCGCCCGGTCATAACGGCTTTGACTACCACTTGTTATGGTATCGGAATGTGAATTACCTGTGATTCGCCAACCTCCATGAACGCCCGCTGAACGTCATCAATTTCACTGTCTCCGCAGTGGTCCAGGACGCCATACGCGGAACGGCCTGTGAGTAGTTGGTTGTAAACTTGGCAGCCATCGTTGGAAGTGTCTCATATGCCCATACGAGTATGGCATGTGGGAACCCAGGAATGCTGTAATGAACTGTGCTAACTTGTTTTTTTTGTCGTCTCTTCGAAGAAATCCTATTCTCCACTGTAGCACAGATTGCAGCACGGGTTGCCTCCCATGATAGCACACCCCAAGGAAAATCGTTGAAGGCATCCAAGTTGTCTGCCAAACCGAAATATTTGGGATCTATTTTTCACCGTTATAGCATTTGACAAAGGGATCGAGAAAATAATGTACAAAAGGCTAAGTTTTACGGCATCTTCGTCGTTGTCAAACTTAGCATTGGACAGTTGTAGTTCCAAATTTTCCCTCGATACGCCCTTAACCGTCGAAAAATATCTTGCCATTAATCTGCTCTCGACGACGGTAGATGCGTAGACCCTGCACATTTTTGTCCGGTAATTAGGCAGAACTCCATTATGGAGAATCTGGCCATTTCGTCTCCAATCTCGAACCACAGTGCGTCACCCATCGTTGTGTGGTTTGTAAGACGCATAACAATGTTGTGGAATAACTGGCCAGCCCAACCTAGAGACTCTAGATGTAAGAAAGGTTGTACACATGGCTGGTCTTTGACGGAGGCCAACTGTCGTGGAGATAACCAGAGGCTCAGTTTCTCCATGTCTCGTTAATGTTTATGAAAGTATTGATTTTGGCCCGTGTTATCTCAGAGTCTGGTACGAGTCGGATATATTGCCCCTGTGTGAATGGATAAAACAAAAAATATTATTACAAAATTTTTGATGAGTCGGTATTTAGCACCATGGACGTGCCGCAAACTATAGTTTGACTAAATCAAACATCGATCAAAGATTTTACCTCTTCCTCCTTCGATATCTTGGATGGAGTTATACTCGTTTCGTGTACATCCATTTCTCCCTTGTTTCTCTCAATATCTGTAATTGTCACCATTCTACGGATATGGAATCGCCGGTTTACGGCTATAGTAGGTGGTTGACGACGGTTATGCACGAGACGTCTGGTCGAAAACGATACGATTTCTTCTTCTCTCTCTAGAACCGGTGTTTCCCTCTCTAGCAACTGTAAAAGCTTTTTTAAAAATTTTAACCCAATAGCGGCATAGGTGACTAACTATTACGCGTGGAGGAGATGAGGGTAAATTTGGTATTTTGTCACTCAGAGTCGTACAAAAGACTGTTGGTATTCCATGTCATTCGGTCATAATGGTTGTGACCGCCCGGTCACAACCATTATGACCAGGGTAAAAGCGTTCAACACAAGGCTTCTCACTATAGTCATAACCATAGTTACTGACGTGTCACAACGAAGTTTACCGCCTTCTTCGCTACGGTTCCCAAAAGTTACTGAGTTTTCCCTGCAGGCATTTAATGCCTCGGTTATCGTGTAACTTTACACTAATAATAATATAATAATA
>CM046367.1:9885425-9910446 GCA_025413025.1 Ficus hispida
TCTTCTCCCTCGCATGGCCGAAAAAAGTTTTTTTTTTTTCAAACCACCATGTACAGTGGTTTAGAGAGAGACAACTGAAATCTAGAGAGAGAAAACTGAAAACTTATTTCCGCCTAGCCCCCCCTCTCCCCTCTCACCCATTTTGAAACCCGAAGCTTCATATAATATAGATAAACTTCCATGTAAAGAGAGAAACTTCCATTTACAGAGAGAAATTCCATTTACAGAGATAAACTTCCATTTACAGAGAGAAACTTCCATCGAAAGTTTCTTTTTTTTTAATTATAATTTTTTGTCATTTTTAAGTAAAGGTCATAACCATTATGACCGGGTATAACCATTAACCACCCGGTCATAACCGTTATGACCATAACCTGGCTTTTTTTTTCGAATTTTACATTTTTACTATTTTTTATCAATGGTCATAACCATTTATTACCGCCTTGTCATAAACCGTAATAAGCATTCTTTAATTTTTTTTTTTAAGAAATAAAATTATCGGTTTTTATTTTTAAAAGAACTTTTTTAACTATATTTAGCTATGGTCATATCCATTATGACCACCCGGTCACAACCATTATGACCACGTTTTTTATATTAATTAAATTTAATTTTTTATGTCGAACTGTTTTCCCTATTTTTTAGCGGTGGTCATATCCATTATGACCACCCGGTCACAACCATTATGACCAGTTTTTTTTTTAAAATTTTTTTTTTGTCGAAATTTTTTGTCGAACTATTTTTTAGCGGTTGTGATATCCATTATGACCACCCGTCACAACCATTATGACCAGTTTTTTTTTTTCGAAATTTTTGTTCGAACTATTTTTTAGCGGTGGTCATATCCATTATGACCACCCGGTCACAACCATTATGACCATTTTTTTTATTTTTAAATTTTTTTTTCGAAATTTTGTCGAACTATTTTTAGCGGTGGTCATTTCCATTATGACCACCCGGTCACAACCATTATGACCGGTTTTTTTTTTTTTAATTTTTTTTTCGAACTTTTCACTATTTTTTAGCGGTGGTCATTTCCATTATGACCACCCGGTCACAACCATTATGACCGTTTTTTTTTTTTTTTTAATTTTTTTTAGAATTTTTGTCGAACTATTTTTTAGCGGTGGTCATTTCCATTATGACCACCCGGTCACAACCATTATGACCGGTTTTTTTTTTTTTTTTTTTAATTTTTTTTCGAACTTTTGTCGAACTATTTTTTAGCGGTGGTCATTTCCATTATGACCACCCGGTCACAACCATTATGACCAGTTTTTTTTTTTTTTTTTTAATTTTTTTTTCGAGACTTTTGTCGAACTATTTTTTAGCGGTGGTCATTTCCATTATGACCACCCGGTCACAACCATTATGACCGGTTTTTTTTTTTTTTTTTTTAATTTTTTTTTCGAGACTTTTTGTCGAACTATTTTTAGCGGTGGTCATTTCCATTATGACCACCCGGTCACAACCATTATGACCAGTTTTTTTTTTTTTTTTTAATTTTTTTTTCGAGACTTTGTCGAACTATTTTTTAGCGGTGGTCATTTCCATTATGACCACCCGGTCACAACCATTATGACCAGTTTTTTTTTTTTTTTTTTAATTTTTTTTCGAACTTTTGTCGAACTATTTTTAGCGGTGGTCATTTCCATTATGACCACCCGGTCACAACCATTATGACCGGTTTTTTTTTTTTTTTTTTTTTTAATTTTTCGACATTTTTTAGCGGTTCATTCCTTATATACACCATATTTTTTTTTTAATTTTTTTTTCGAACTTTTGTCGAACTATTTTTTAGCGGTGGTCATTTCCATTATGACCACCCGGTCACAACCATTATGACCAGTTTTTTTTTTTTTTTTAAATTTTTTTTCGAACTTTTGTCGAACTATTTTTTAGCGGTGGTCATTTCCATTATGACCACCCGGTCACAACCATTATGACCAGTTTTTTTTTTTTTTTTAATTTTTTTCGAACTTTTTCGACTATTTTTTAGCGTGGTCATTTCATTATGAAGGTCACAACCATTATGACCGTTTTTTTTTTTTATTTTTTTTTTTAAATTTTTTGTCGAACTATTTTTAGCGGTGGTCATTTCCATTATGACCACCCGGTCACAACCATTATGACCGTCATAATTTTTTTTTCTTTATTTTAATTTTTTTTTAGAATTTTTTTGTCGAACTATTTTTTAGCGGTGTCATTTCCATTATGACCACCCGGTCACAACCATTATGACCGGTTTTTTTTTTTTTTTTTTTGGCCACGTCAGTTGATGAAATCCATTTGGACTCGTTCTGTTTCATGAATGTGAAACAGGGGCAATACATTTCACTCTTATTAATAATAAGACGCGGTTTGCATGGATTAATTTAACCCTTACTCTTGAAATTGTATATGTTATTACACTATGACATATAAAATTAACAAAAAATTTAAGAAAAATACAATTAATGGGAATGTGTTAAATGAAAAAATAGTATATGTCTCAGGCGAATTCCTTGTCGACGTCGTCATCACTTTTGTAATTTCCTTCAATTTTCCGGTTGGCATGCATCCACAAGTAACATGCTAGCCACTCCCGAAATAGCCTCATCCGTCCACCTATTACCCAGTAATTGACGTCCCTCCCTTCTATTAAGCATTCAGCAAATTTTATGGTAAACACTCCACAGTCGCCCCTGTTGAACAAATGACAAAGATAATTAATTTTCACTTCAACTTTTGTTTTCAGTATACAAGGAGAAATGGTGTTTTCTTGCACTCACCCATTGGATTGTTGAGGGATGTCTTTCATTATGTTGATTGGTAATGGGTTAGTTCCAGCAGGTTCTCTTGGTTTGAATTGATACAAATCTAATCGTTCAGCCAGCAATGGAATGAATATTGATAAACATTCCATGCCTGCTCGGACCTTGACATTGTGACCGCCTTCATGCTGCAGAGAGTCGTACACGTCAATGGTCCAGCTTTTCAGATCCAACTTCGCTAATACCCAATGTTTAAGGTCAGCCAAATGCACCGGTATTAGCACAGTCATCACGTCAAACCATGATGCCCCAGTCTGGACATTAACGCCAAGCATTATCTTGAGTAAAGGCTCACAGGTTCCCCAATCGAACTTCTCGGGTGCACTCTGGTGTAGACGCCACAACGATCGAACCTTTGAACAAAAATAAGTGTCAACCGTTGTCACCCTCCGTTGCTCCAATTCGGGGAACTGCCTGATCTTCTTTCTCAAGTAATAAAAGGCGACATCAACGTGCTACATTAACATAACCAGGCGGTTAAAAGATACTGTACAATATTCGAGAAAGCAAACATATAATAATGGCTGTGATAATGGTTGATAGCAGACTGCCGAATTTTAAAAAATGTCATGTACTTACTTCGTCCATAGCCAAATCGGGGAGGTAGCTAATTCATAGTACCAGGTTTTTCTTCCTACCTCCATGCACCCGAAGTCATGGGGTTTGTCAAGTTTCTCATGCTTCGCACTGTAACGTGGAGGCCGTTTACTGAACATCAAGCATACATATTCGAAGGACACATCAGTGCAATTCCAATTAACATCCTAAAAACAGACAATGTTAAGTTAATCTACATTACCCTTGAGGTATCTTCTTCAACAATCCTTGTTTTTAACCACTCCCTGAACTCTTCTAACCTCTGTTCAGGAGGTTCCTCTGCGAGACCTGCTGGGAGGGCATAATTCGAGTCGTCCGGTTTCTTCGAAGGGGATCCATCGTCAGTCTTACGACCCGATGGCCGTTGGCCAAGCCTTGATAGTCTGGCCCTCTTCTTCTTGGGGATCTACAAATACCAAATTTTAAACGAGTTAATCTAATTGACTGTTCCATTATTGGTAAAATTTTAATTCTCAGCTATGCGTCACAACCACGTCCGTCAACATATCCTCTCTGGATTGCTCGTCAATCATGACAAGATCATGTAATGGGATGTGGTCCTCCCTCTCTGGCCCCTCTTTCCCGACCCGTGACACTTCAGGCATTGCCCCCTCCCTCGCGCCATCGACTCGCGAATCCTCAACACTCGTCTCGGCTGCCTGTTCCTGTACATTGTATTTTCTTAAAATGTCATACAAAATTGTACACATGGAACCACACCAATCAGGTATATTCATGTATAATTCTACCTTTGTTATCTTCTCCTCGGCATCTGCATTCCAATCGATCCCCTTATCGGCAGTAAGGAACTCCATTGCTGCCTGCAGCCCTATATCCGCATGCACATCGAGCTCAGGGGAAGGAGTCTTAAAATCTTCCGACGCCTTCCTCTTAACATTAAGAACATCGCATATCTCGACCTTCGGGACATGCTGTGCCTGACCGAACTTCTCGGCAGCATTCTTCGCCTTCAACAATTTCAGCACCCTCCTCAACAGTTTTTTCGAGCGGGTTTGTTCCTTTTGTATATCCTCTATCTTCTTATTCAAATTATTAACATGTCCTCGGATCTCATTCTGGAACTCCACCCACGCGGTATTGATATCCGGGGTCCGCCGGGGACTGACGACTTGGGAGCTGGTAATTGTGGCAGGCCAGTCGGTCTATTCAAGAAAAGGCGAGCAACATTCCCGGTCTTCAGCTCCTCCTCGGTTGGCATCAACTGAAAAGATATTGGCTGCACACATGGCGTAAAATTACTATCCTTATACTGAATGTATTATTATTATTTTATTATAATAACCCATAACGAGTCAGTGAATCTTATTATGGTATGACCGTGTTGGTCATAACGATTTTGACCGGACGGTCATAACGGTTGTGACCTGTCTTAGTCAGTACGTTTATGACCAACACGGTCACAATGGTTATGACCGCCCGGTCATAACGGCTTTGACTACCACTTGTTATGGTATCGGAATGTGAATTACCTGTGATTCGCCAACCTCCATGAACGCCCGCTGAACGTCATCAAATTTCACTGTCTCCGCAGTGGTCCAGGACGCCATACGCGGAACGGCCTGTGAGTAGTTGGTTGTAAACTTGGCAGCCATCGTTGGAAGTGTCTCATATGCCCATACGAGTATGGCATGTGGGAACCCAGGAATGCTGTAATGAACTGTGCTAACTTGTTTTTTTTGTCGTCTCTTCGAAGAAATCCTATTCTCCACTGTAGCACAGATTGCAGCACGGGTTGCCTCCCATGATAGCACACCCCAAGGAAAATCGTTGAAGGCATCCAAGTTGTCTGCCAAACCGAAATATTTGGGATCTATTTTCACCGTTATAGCATTTGACAAAGGGATCGAGAAAATAATGTACAAAAGGCTAAGTTTTACGGCATCTTCGTCGTTGTCAAACTTAGCATTGGACAGTTGTAGTTCCAAATTTTCCCTCGATACGCCCTTAACCGTCGAAAAATATCTTGCCATTAATCTGCTCTCGACGACCGGTAGATGCGTAGACCCTGCACATTTTTGTCCGGTAATTAGGCAGAACTCCATTATGGAGAATCTGGCCATTTCGTCTCCAATCTCGAACCACAGTGCGTCACCCATCGTTGTGTGGTTTGTAAGACGCATAACAATGTTGTGGAATAACTGGCCAGCCCAACCTAGAGACTCTAGATGTAAGAAAGGTTGTACACATGGCTGGTCTTTGACGGAGGCCAACTGTCGTGGAGATAACCAGAGGCTCAGTTTCTTCCATGTCTCGTTAATGTTTATGAAAGTATTGATTTTGGCCCGTGTTATCTCAGAGTCTGGTACGAGTCGGATATATTGCCCCTGTGTGAATGGATAAAACAAAAAAATATTTATTACAAAATTTTTGATGAGTCGGTATTTAGCACCATGGACGTGCCGCAAACTATAGTTTGACTAAATCAAACATCGATCAAAGATTTTACCTCTTCCTCCTTCGATATCTTGGATGGAGTTATACTCGTTTCGTGTACATCCATTTCTCCCTTGTTTCTCTCAATATCTGTAATTGTCACCATTCTACGGATATGGAATCGCCGGTTTACGGCTATAGTAGGTGGTTGACGACGGTTATGCACGAGACGTCTGGTCGAAAACGATACGATTTCTTCTTTCTCTCTCTAGAACCGGTGTTTCCCTCTCTAGCAACTGTAAAAGCTTTTTTAAAAATTTTAACCCAATAGCGGCATAGGGTGACTAACTATTACGCGTGGAGGAGATGAGGGTAAATTTGGTATTTTGTCACTCAGAGTCGTACAAAAGACTGTTGGTATTCCATGTCATTTCGGTCATAATGGTTGTGACCGCCCGGTCACAACCATTATGACCAGGGTAAAAGCGTTCAACACAAGGCTTCTCACTATAGTCATAACCATAGTTACTGACGTGTCACAACGAAGTTTACCGCCTTCTTCGCTACGGTTCCCAAAAGTTACTGAGTTTTCCCTGCAGGCATTTAATGCCTCGGTTATCGTGTAACTTTAACACTAATAATAATATAATAATAATATTCGAAGGTTTAAAATTATTTTTTAATTAATATAATATTAAATTGTTTTTTTTAAACATTATCTTGCGTCAGGACTTCGGTCACAATGGTTGTGACCGCCCGGTCACAACTATTGTGACCAGGGTAAAGGCTCCTGTTACACGGTAATTCACCCCAGTCATAACCATTGTTACCAGAGTGTCACAACGAAGTTGACCGCATTATTCGCTACGGTTCCCTAGGTTAATCTAATGATGTTGTTTAGACTGCAGGCATTTAATGCCTCGATTATCGGGTAACTTTAACACTAATAATAATATAATAGTTATATTTTATCATTAAAAGGTTATTATAATTAATATAATCATTTAATTTTTTTTTACAAACAGATAACGAGTCAGGACAGGACTTCGGTCACAATTGTTTTGACCGCCCGGTCACAACCATTGTGACCAGGGGAAATAATAATAAAATTGACAAAAATTTTATGTTCATTATTTTATAGTTGTTTTATAAACCATATTTTTGAAAGGACCTCGGTCATAACGGGTTTGAACACTCGGTCACAACCATTGGGCCCACGGTAAAATAAGCTTTACATAGGGGCTAACACTCGGTCATAACGATATTGACCAGGCGGTCACAACGAAGTTTACCGCCTTTTTAAGGCCCAGCCCCAAAAGTTGATGGCAGGATATACAAATATGAATATACTGCCTCGGTTGGCGTGCACCGTTAAAACTAATAATATTATATTAATAATAATAAAATGATTAACAATGTAATTACGTGGAAATCTTTCGGTTAATCTGATTTTGTTTTTTTTTGCATGGCATTCAATAACCACTGAGTTCGGTCACAATGGTTGTGACCGAATGGTCACAACCATTGTGACCATTGAAAAAATAGTATTACACAGATTTCGTCCTCTCGTCACAAGGACGGAGTTGGCTTTGTTCGACGGGGCCTTAAGGGTACTGCACTCGTACACGTTTGTCGGTTGTGTCCATAGCCATTACATCTACCACAACGAACGGTCTCGGGATCTTCACCTTGGGACAAAATCCTTCGAACTCGTGGCCTTCCGGGACCACGCTTCGTTTTGGGAGGATTGACGATTTGCGACCGGATTGATTCAGGCACATCCCAGCCATCAGAGCTGCCAATAGGATGGACTACAGCTGAATAACAACCATAAAGATAATCTTTCGTGTAGTATGCCGAGCAATAATTGTATGGATCTATCCGTCGGTGGTTACACACGGCCATGGCATGAGGGCATGGAATTTGATCTACCTGAAATCGTCTACACGTACATGTCTTTTGGCTCATATCAACGATCCATATTTGGCTGGCATTGTTGGTGACAGCGTACTCAAACTGATCGGCTGGCCGCGGCTGTAAGAAGTGGAAATTTAACGAATTTAGTAAAGTTGGATTAAGGGAAAATCCGCATATACCAAATACGTGGTGGCAGTTGGCATGATAACGTACCGTTACTTTTAGGCCTATTGAGAAGTTGGTGTGAAGCATCTTCTCAGCCTTTGGAGCAAGCTTCGAAGTCAATTTTAGGGCCTCCTCACGCCTGTTGACAAACCATCTTTGTTGTAGTTCCCTCAACCATTCCATTAAGAATCCAACTGGCATTAACCTGGCTTTCCGATCCAGGGTTCGTAGGTTGACCATTACATTTGAGGTTTTTTTGGGTGGCTAAAATCATTATATTTTGTTTGATTGTGGGTCCTAACGTGCTCTTTTTTCAAGCGCGGGGCCTTGAATTGGCAATCCATCCTTACGCGTAACGCATGTCCCCACTTGGATGGGCCGGGTAGAATTAGCTCCCTTCTCTCTTCTCTTATCTTCTCTTCTCTTTCTTTTTTTGGGATAAAAATGAGCTCCTTTTCATCTACATAAAAAACTGTTGTTCTTAAAATAATAATAAAAAACTGTTAAATAAGATAAATATAAGTTATCAATTAAAAAAAGCAAAAGAAAAGTTCCAACAGGAAAAATAAATAAATAATAGAAAAGAAAAGAAAATTTTTGTAATCTTATGAGATAACTTCTTACTCATTAAAAAAAAAAACAATGTTTACTTGGGTCTATTAACACAATCAATTTTATTAAAATTATTTACCATATTAATTTTAGAATTAAAAAATTACTTGTTTCACCTTTTAGTTTTCACAAAAACCTTTATAACTAAATTATTTGTATTTCTTATTTCTTTCTTCTATCTTCATATACTAAATCTAAACTACTGTATATTTTTTAAAAAATATGTTTTGTTTTATTTTTATTTTTAAAATTTTTTTATCACAAGATTTCTTTTTTCTTTTTAGATATATATGAACTTATTCTTTGATATACTTCTTCTTGAGAAGATAAAAACTTAAGGATAATATACTGATAAAGCTGATTAATTCACAAACATGATTGAAAATATTATGAATTTGGTTAATACTTTCATTAGATAATTAGAAAAAACTCACAATTCAGAATTAGTAGAAATTCATATTCATTTCTCTTAATTTTTTTATAAAATGAATAATCAATCAAATTAATATATTTGATTATATATCCACATCATGCATACATGTTTTTCATTTGCTTGTTGTTTATGAGAAAACAAAAAACTAGTTATAACATGAAACTACAAAAACTATTGAAAAATAAGAATGATAATAAACAAAATAAAAGAATCTTATCTGTAAAAAAAAATCTCATGAAAATGAATTAAAAAAAAAACAATATGGAACATTTAAAAAAAGTAAGGAAAAAAAATGTATAAGAATTTAGACTGCAATGTGAGGTGAAGGAAAAAAGTAAATAATTTATTTCTAAGGATTTTTTAATAAATTAAATAATAGAACAAGTAGCTATTTAATTTAAAAATTAATATAATAAATAAATTTTAAAAATAGGTGAAAAAAATAAAAAAAAAGTGTTAATAGACCCACCGTTTCTTTTATTCACTAAAACATTTTGGATGTTTTGGCACCAGAAGATAAACTTTTAAATATTTTATCCATTTGATCCTCACTTGTACGAATGTTCCTCACCTTCAAGCTAAAATAAAAATAAAAATAAAAATAAAAATCTACCCCATCAAAAAAACATTAAAAAAAAAAGAAAAATTACGCTCACGTTTGATTCGTCAATAAAAATAAAAATTTTAATTTAAAATTGATTGAATTTTTAAAAATTAATTATAATTTTTATTAATTAAAAAAAGATAAAAATTAAAATAAAAAAATAAAGTTTAGTAACCTATATATATATATATGTATATTATAGAATCTAAATAAATAGTAGACTAAAACCAAATAAATATGAGCTGTAGCTGAGTAGTGTGTTAAAACTTAGAAGACGGGTTTTACAGTTTGGTTTTTGATCGGTCAACTTTCTTTCATATTATTTGTGGTGGAGTAGATATTACGGCCATTCACCTTCACTTCAGAGTTCTTATCAATTTCTAGTTTGCTTCAAAAACTACTTAGAAAAAGGAAAAATACGAAACATAAAAAGAAAAAAAGAAGGATTTTTTTTTCCTCTTTTTGTGGAGATTTTGGTTAAGTGGGTTCTTCAGAAACAAACAGCTCCTCTCCGTGATGGTGGAAGAGGAGGATCTGGAGCTCGAATCCCCTCGTGACACCAATCCCGACAACCAAAATGGAGGCGGCGGCGGCGGCGGAGAAGGGTGTCGTAACTGCTGGTTGGGTCCAGTCCGCTGGTTCAGAATGCTGGCCTACGAAATGCACTGGAGCTTCGTGTTGGGAGTGGTCGTCGTCTACGGGATAAGCCAGGGGCTCGGCGGAGCTCTCACGCGGGTCGGAACGGAGTACTACATGAAAGATGTTCAGAAGGTTCAGCCTTCCGAGGCCCAGATTTACGCCGGGATTACCTCCATTCCGTGGATCGTTAAGCCTCTCTGGGGTCTTCTCACCGACGTTCTCCCCATTTTTGGCTATCGACGGCGGCCTTATTTCATCTTAGCCGGTAAATGATCGCATCGGATAATTTATTGTGTCTGTTTCTTAATTATGTTTATAGATCTTTATGGAAAGATTTGGTTAGGAATATTCGTATCTGAATTTTGTTTAATCGGGTGGGGTAAATTCTTGATTGAGAAGGAATGTAAATTTTTTCCTCGATTTGTGCGTGTCATCGTGTCTGTATCGCTCCAATTTTATCGGATTTCGCCGTAGGGATGAATGGACTACAGTTGTCATATGCTGTCCGGGAGGAAAGAAATTTCATTTATGTGGTTGATGGCTGTGAAGTAGGTCTCTGATAGGTTTTGTAGTTAGGAAGAGAGTAATGTCGTTCCCATTGCGATGATTTTTAGATGGCATATGAGTTTATTGGCTTGTTGCTTGGACGAAATGAGAAGGTCGTGTCGTGTTGAAGTTTGTAAGGAATGCCGGACTCGATTCGCCAGTTACTTAATGGACAAATTAACTGATAGGTAGATTTGTGCAAACGTTTCGGTCTAATAATCCACGATGTGCTTTTGCTTTTGAAATTACTGGGAAGAAAAAACGACAGAGTCTCTTTAACCAGGCGTGGATATTTTATTGGGTCGATGCATTGACATAAAAATGTTGTCTGCTCATATGCTTTACCTTTGTGTTAACTCCAGGTTCGCTTGGTGTGATCTCCATGCTCGTGTTATCGGTGCATGAAAAGCTGCATCTCGTTTTAGCCCTTTTGTTTTTAACAGCTGGGAGTGCTGGGGTAGCAATAGCGGACGTGACTATAGATGCCTGTGTGGCACAGAACAGCATTAGTCATCCTTCACTGGCAGCTGATATGCAAAGCTTGTGTGCCTTGAGTTCCTCCATTGGTGCGCTAGTGGGGTTCTCTATAAGCGGTATCTTTGTTCATCTTATAGGTCCAAGGTTAGCTTTTTGAGGATGCAGTTCTGCAAAGCTTTAGTTTTACTTTACCTCGATCTGAAGTTATGATAATGTTATTTTTTTAAGAAGATCTTTCTTCTTCTCCTTTGTAGGGTGTGTATGGCTTGTTGACAATCCCAGCTGGGCTTGTTTTTTCAGTTGGGATTATGCTTAATGAACCTCATATGCCTAATTTCCCGTATGGTCAGGTATTTTTTCTTCTATGCCTGTTGATTTTATGATCTGGGTTTTGGAAAACTCATGGTTTATTATTCCACTTTGAACTCAGGTAAGTCAGAAGTTTTTCAATGCTGGAAGTGCTATGTGGACAACACTGAAGTCCCCGAGCGTTTGGAGGCCATGTTTATATATGTACTTGTCTCTTGCATTAAGCTTGAATATCCTTGAGGGAATGTTTTACTGGTATACAGACGCAAAAGATGGTCCACATTTCTCTCAGGTATGAAAAACTTTTATGAGATTTATTTTTGGCCAGGGACATAGGATAAATAAGTTGAGGAAAGGCATAAAAAAATGTTCGAGGTTCCATTTCCTTGTGCCATGATTTAATGTTGTCATGGATTTAGTTTTGATTACGGAGTGTTGAATATAAAATCCCCGCTCACATGTAGTCTTTAATTCCGAGAAACCTATCAATTGCTACTGAGAAGTAATTACTCATTGGCGTTATGCAGGAGAACATTGGTTTCATATTTTCCGTCGGTTCAGTTGGCTCCCTACTGGGGGCTGTGCTCTACCAAAATGTTTTAAAGGATCATCCTTTCAGAGACTTGCTTTTCTGGACACAGTTACTTTATGGTCTATCAGGAATGCTAGATTTGATGCTGGTTCTGCGAATGAATCTGAAATTCAGCATACCCGATTATTTCTTTGCTGTGATTGATGAAAGTGTAACGCAGATGATCGGAAGGCTCAAATGGATGCCTCTTCTTGTGCTCAGCTCAAAGCTTTGTCCCTCGGGTATTGAAGGAACTTTCTTTGCTCTGCTCATGTCAATTGATAACGTCGGAATTCTTTCAGCCTCATGGGGAGGAGGTCTCCTGCTTCATGTCTTTAAGGTTACTAGGACACAGTTTGATAACCTATGGCTTGTGATTTTAATCCGGAACATATTAAGAGTCAGTCCTCTTTGTCTCTTATTTTTGGTTCCTAGAGCCGATCCCAACTCTTCCATTCTTCCCACTGAAATCTTGAGCACAGAAGAGGAGATTGATGAAACACAGGAAACAAAGAATGTTGAATTGGTCTCCCTTGTAGACAACGTTGACAATCCAAGATAGCCGAAACAGAAAAGAACCGAAAAACGTTTAACTACAAACCATTTTGAGATTATACCAACAGATTGGGCAAACCAAGGTAAAGTCAAATTGCTCGGGGTTGAGTTTGAGACTGAAGGAATTCCACGGATGGATCTTATGTACCAAGAATTGTTGCACTTACCCCCTCATTATCTCACATACATCATTTGTGATTTTTTTTTTTTTTCATTGTGGTGCAACAATATACGTACAATACATAAAAGAGAATGCTTGTATGATTTTTCTTCACGTCTGATCTTTGATATATGTCTAGTAAATACTAAACGACTTGAAGTTTTATCTTTTTCTCTGTAGTTGGCGTAAATAAAACACTTTGGCATACGCAGCTGGATGCTGAGTTGATCCAACTCAAAACAGCTGATTTAGTTTCTCTGGCAAATGTTTTTATTTAATAACAAGGAAACTTATCCCTTAAATGCCAAGCTTTTGGACCAATAACAGGGAGATGCCCTCAACTCTGCAAAATATGACTAACCATATACTTGCGGAAGGGGATATGTTTGCAGTTTGAAAGGAATTGGTCGTTTGTTGGTACGGGACTGGGTGGAGCTCTGCCGTGCAATGCAGGTCATGGGGCTGGTTAAGCTCGGGCAATGGCGCATCAAGCTGAAGAACCTTAATCACTTGTTCCGTCTTTGGCCTCTCCCTTTCGTTGAGGTTAGTACATCACAATCCCACCTTCAACAAGACCTCCATTTGGTTCAAATCGAAATCATTATCCAATCTCTCGTCAGCCGCATCCATGATATTCCGTGCAAGGTGGAGCTCCCACACTTTGTCTCATTAGGGTCACATAATACTCGTCTTCCTGATAAACCCACTTCCTGCCACAGGCGATGTCCAAAACCACAACTCCAAAGCTATACATGTCTGATTCTTTACTGACTCTGCCTACGCTCACGTACTCTGGTGCCAGGTAACCGAAAGTTCCCTCCACCGCTGTCATCCGATCAGTTCGCAGCTGAGGGTCTACAAACTTGGCCACCCCAAAATCGCCGAGCTTGGTGCTGAAATCAGTGTCTAACAGTACATTAGCGGGCCTGATGTCTCTGTGAAGAACGCACTGCTCTGCTTCTCCGTGAAGATAGTTGAGAGCCGAGGCTAAGCCTAGTGCTATCTTGTATCTCACACCCCACGGCAGTCTTCCTATCACCGAAAAGATGAGTGCCAAGGCTGCCTTTGGACATGTAGTCATAAACAAGTAAGAACTCGTTTTCCTCTTGATACCATCCGACAAATTGTACAAGATTCCGACGCATAACACGGCTTATGACCTTCACTTCGTTGAAGAAGATTCTCTCCGAATGCTCCGATTCTGCAAAGATTCTCTTCACCGCAACTTGGCGATCTAAATCACTCAGCGTTCCTTTGTAGACAAGGCCCGACCCTCCTTGACCAAGCTTTCTTTCATCTGCGAAACCATTGGTTGCGTTCACATAGTTCTTGGTAAGTAAATTTCCTCGGCCAGTGATGGATATCCTCTCTCTACATCTCTTTTGACGGAGACGAGAAGTTTCGTTCTTCAAACATTTGCTCCTTCTCACGAACCAATACAACAGCATTGAAACGAAGACACAAGCCAGGATAACCAGTATTGCTATTTCCGCCAAAATCAGTTTCCAATTTCTCTTCTTGATCTTCTTATCATTATCGTTATTCGGAATATCCAACTCCAAACTTGACCTGAATTCCCACGAACTAACAACACGTCCTTCACTGTCCAGCCCCGTAGTTGCAGATATCCCAACGCTTACCAACTCGGGAAGAATTGTTGTCAAATCAACAACATAAGAAACAATACCACCCGACTAGCTCGCCGGATCAGCGCCGGCTTCCTCATTTGCCGGCTTTCTCTCTCTTCCCCTCTCTCTCTTCCAGGCCTGCGCCCCCTCCCCCCACCCCCGACGGGAGAAGAGAGGGAGAGAGGGGGGGACCTTCCTGCCGCCGGCAACGGACACCGGCTACTCCCCCAACGCCGGTGACCCACCCCCGGCCCCCACACCGCCGGCCCCAGCCCAGAAAGGGGAAGAGAGAAAGGGGGGGGGGGGTGAGGGGGTCCCCGTCGGGGGATGCCGAGAGGCGCTGGGGGGTGGGTGGGGAAGGTCGGGGTAGGGGGACCTGGGGTGGGCGGGCGCCGGGGCACATATGAAATTCAAAATATCAAATAAAACTTACCCAAATAATCACTTTTTTTTAATCCAATAAATGACATGACAAATTTTAGTTTTATTTTTATATCATGTTGTTGATCTAGTGTCAAATTATATTATATGACATAATGATATTTAAATTTGCGTGATTTAGATACTATCTCCCATATCAAGACCACCCCTAATAAATATCATTCCAAGTTACTGACAGTAACCCACAATTTACCTTTGTGCTGATGGTAATCTACCGTATCACCGATGGTAACCTACTGAGTCATTGAAAGTAGTCAGTCAATTTAACAAAAATATCCGGCTGCTTCCGAGCTTATCCGTGGGTTTCAACTGTAATACTCATCAATAAAAAAGATGATCGAATGAAATAATTAGGCGAGCATGCAGCAAGGTAGATCCCACGGGAAGACTCGATGAAACAACGCATTCTCCGACACACAAAAAGTCACATCGTCATCAGATCTGGCTTGATCCATGTCCGAAAAACTAGTCGTGATAACCTGAGCCCTCGACTAGGTGACAACATATTGGCCTTAGTCGTGTGCCTCGCGGTGCCATGAGGGCGACGCTGGTTTGCTCCTTGCGATGTTTTGATCCCCCGTGTGAGGGAGTTGATCCATTGTAGTGCCAACAAACCCTAGGTTGGCTTACTTGTAGCATAATTGTCAAAATTGGTTGACATTCTTAGCGTTGTTTCCTCGTCAAAGAAAGAAAGTGGAGTAAAAGAAACTCCTAGAAGTATAATTAGGGATGACATTTTAATTCACAAGTAGGGAAATCCGTGGGTACCCATCCCATTAAGAATAAGTATGGGAGATAGTATATGGGTATGGGGTTAAGATTAATCCACTACCCCACTTATATTCACCATTATAGAAAATATATTTATATGTTTATATATAATTTAAATTTTTAGTGTTACCATTAAATTTATGGCATTATTAATTATATAAAACCCTTTGGAAGAGGGAGGGAAGAGTGAAATCAATTTTGAAGAACTGAGGCCCATTTAATTGTGGACGATAGAGTGTGTGTAAGTGAAGAATAATGACAGTGCTGTAATTTTTTTTTTTCAAAAAAATGATTTGGTGTTAAACATTATAATTAATTAAGAGTAGGCCTTATAATATAAGATCAATTCTTTATTAATTTGTGGTACTATATATAACCATTAATACTCTTTAATAATACTCAAAATTTATTTGAATAGTACTAGTGATATCAATTCTAATATTAATTTTTTAGTAGCAATCCACGTGTCACATTTTCATTGATAGATGTAGTTAATTAATATTGTAATACTTTAAAAACTTGTCAATAAAAAAACGATAATTTATATATCATATAAATTGATATTTAAATATTGGGATTAGAGTTGGTGTTGTTAGTATTTTTTTTAATTTTTTATAAGCAAAAAATAAGGCTTAATGTTTCTATCGGCTTTTGTGCTTGCGTGTGCAAACTAAAATAATGTGTATCAGCAATTATTTGTCAAAGTTGGCAAAACAGGTTGTAGCATGTATTAATTCCTCGTTTGGTTGCAACTTGCAATAGATTCTAGGCGCTGTCTTTTTCCTCACAATTCAAATGATTAGAAGTGTTAGTTCACATATATTTGTGTCCGTGTATGTAAGATATCCAAGCATTTTTTTAAGGTGAAGCACGTTATCAAGAAGTCTCTCCTGCTATCTACTTACTTAGATAGGTTTTCTGAGAAAAATCAACATTCAAAAATATTTTTAAATTTACGTAATTTCTTAACATAGACCTTTTTTTTTTTATGAAAAATATTTTAGTGAGGTCAAACTACACCACAATTAATAAATTAGGTTTTGTGTATGAACTACATGCTATATAAACATGATGCCTTTTAATGTTATTCCTTTCTTATTTATAAAAAAGAAAAGGGCATGTTATAGCATGCTCCATATCGTATAAATAAAAAATAACAAATACAAAATGATAATTACAAGTGAGATCGAATTCACAACCCCATTTAATACCTTCCCGACTCCATTCCAATGCTATGGACTACATATAATTATTTAACGATAAATTTATTTGCAAATAATGTTCCATGAGAAATTTTGAACCGGTCTTAGATTTAGAGAAAGGGATGACTAAATTCAGGTGAATTAACAAAATTCCAACCCTTAAATAGACTACTTTATCCATCCTAGTGAATATATTAATTATTTATACTAAGATTTCCATTAATTTTTAGCTAATGATCATAAGTTTTACCTGAAACACGCCAATCATGCGATAAGCGTGGTTTGTTGAGATTTCCTTTGATCATGACATGGACTTTTTTTTCTTTTTTTGGGATAAATGATGACTTATGGACCTGATTCTTTTGTCTTGCAGTACTTAAAATACATATAATTAATGTAATACACGCATGTGAAACAATAAGTTTAAATATTTTTAATGCAATTATATGGTTCTACTACATAAATATTAGACTACTAATTAGTGTAAAAGTAGATCTTAATTTGGACACGTAAATGTGTCTATAATTATAAGGAGATTAATATACCTATGTTACAATTGAAAGGTACTAATCATTATCTCATCTCTGATCACTCCAGCTGTATACCTAATTAATTGGACACAATTAAGCATATTGTAATATGAAGCTATTTATCCAGTTTTCAGAACACACACACACACACACACACACACACACACACACATATATAAACACACATTCCGACCAACAATTTTATCCAGTTTTAATTGCTGACGATCTTCTAGAAAGACATTCTGCCATAGTTATAGACAGAAGTGGTTCTAAATTTCTTTTTGCCGTGTTTCTGAGGCCGTAATTCTTTGACAAAGATGCTGTAGAAAGAAGAAGTTGAATATTGTGCAACAAATCGACCATGGTTATTGGTTATTGAAATAATATTCGAATTTGCCAAATTTTTTTTTTGTTTGGGAAAATAGAAATTTCCCACTGCTAGTTCATGATCATTCGGACCACTTGTAATGTGGTCCCTAATATATTTGAACTTGGTACCAAAAGGTTGGCCGTGAACAGACAAAGTCGCTGGCTGCTGATTTGATGTGAGATATTTTTTTCAATCACTTGTACACTTTAATTTGGTGGGTTCTAATTAGTTTGTTGTTTCTAGGCTGTGTTTTTCGGTGTTGTTCTGATAAAGAGTTGAAAAAATAGTTTGTGATTTCAAAATTTATAAGGTTGGGGCTTTCTTAAGACTAGAAGATGGCCAATTAGCGGCCATGAACCGCTTGGCTCCGGAGGTGCCAGCTTCTTTTCTGATGTGTTTCTGTGGGCGGAGTTCTTTGATATCCATCGCAGGGAGAGGAGAAAGATTATGAGCAGAAAGGTAAGCAGGTTGTAGGAAGAAGAAGAATTTGAGTACAGAGCCAAGTCCATGGTTGTTGTCCTAGGCAGTGTTAGCGCGGTGCATTGGTTTGATGGAGAGGTAGAAATATCGTTTGTGCTTATCTTTTCTTTATTGTGAGTTGTGAGTTGGAAAAATAAAATAAAATAAAACAAAACTTAGCTAGGGTGCATTTGGTTTACTAGTTAAAAATGAAAATTTTATATGTTGTAGCTGGTTGATTTTTTAACAATTAGTTAAAATATTTGTCGCCTTTTCAAAAAAACACCAAAACTAGCCTAGAGTTTTTGAATTCAAATTTGAGAGTCAAATGAACATGCAGAAGTGTACACTTTAATATAATTTTAGATGATTTAAAGAAGGAAAAAAAAAAGACTATAAATGTACGGTCGATATTTCATTTAACTTACACTTATGTATTATATTTTGATTCTCATTCATAAAATAAAAGTTCTAGCTAAAAGGCAAGTTCCTAACGTATTATATTTTGATTCTCATTCATATAATAATAATAATAAAAGTCTTGTATTTTATCAAAAACATTTAACCGTATATACAGATGCACCATTTACAAAAAACAAAAAACGAAAGACGAAACAAAACAGTATGGATGTGAAGATCGTATATTTTGCTTTCTCGCAATATCCACGTCTTCTAGCTACGTTAAAGAGCCATTAACAATCATGTAGTCTCCTTCGAATTTGTCTTCGTTTATTGACTATATATATATATATATATATATATAGTGGTGTCACAAACATCGAAAATAACCGGTGATGACGGACATCATATACATTCACGTATCTATATAAATTGTCCTTTACAAACGTACAATTTATTTGGATTATATATATATATATATATTTTTGCTGCTTTATTTTACATATTACATATACACTATATAAATTACGCATAATGCTGAGCAGGCAGGCGAGGCATGACGACAACTTCAAGCGGAGTTGCTTTCCTATTGGTTAGTCCAAAGCTTTCCGTCATGTCAATAGGAGCATCAAAGGGCTTGGCGATCTCGAACGCTTGTAGAAACCTAGCCAACGTGAACTGCACCATTTGGAGGGCAAAAGAAGTGCCAGGGCACGCCCTTCTGCCGCTACCAAACGGGATCAGCTCAAAATGCCGACCCCTAACGTCTACGTCTCTGTTGGTCGTGAGAAACCTCTCGGGCTTGAACTCTAACGGGTCGGGCCACGAGACCGGGTCGGTTTGAATCTTCCAGAGGTTCGTGATCAGCCGAGTCCCGGCGGCGACGTGGTAGCCGCCTACGGTGCAGTCCTTATGGAAGACATGTGGAGCCGAGAGGGGCGCCGAGGGGTATAAGCGGAGTGTCTCTTTGACTATGGCTTGGATGTATGTCAGCTTGCTCATGTCGGACTCGTTCACGGCTCTGTTCTTGCCTACGTGGCTGTCGAGTTCGTCTTGAGCCTTTTTCAGCACGTGGCTATTATTCAGCAACAGGGACAGTGCCCATGTTAGGGTTACTGCGGTGGTGTCGTTGCCTCCGGCAATCAAGTTCTGCAAGTTTAATTCAATTCAGTTTTTTTTTTTAAATTATATATATATATATATATATATATATGTTCTCTCAAAACAATTAATGCTACTTCTTGGGAGCACTAAAATAAGTAGAACAAATATGGACACATGAAAAAATTATATCTTTTTGTACATTTTTATGTGGAATTATATTGTACGTGGTAGCTTGTATTTTTATAGAAAATCCAATTTTACTCCAAAAAACCAAGTTGCAAAAAAGCCTCAAGTTGTCGGTATAAATTTATATTTATCATATTCATATAAGTAATACTTTCTTATACTCATTATTCTTGCTTGTTGAAAGACTAAATTAACACGTCTAACCTAAAAATTCCAACTTGATGATAATTTTTTTTAGATAATTGACAAATAAATAAAAAATACTAAAGTCTGCACTCAAATTTATTATAAAGAGAGAAAAAAAAATGAAAACAAATTAGAGAAATGATGAGAATCTGACCAACAAAAAAAATTAAATTAAAAAGAAAAAACTAAGTACAGTTTTAACTGAACTCCATCATGAACATATTAAATTATTAAAAATCCGGGAATGTGCTTTAATTGCCTCCCATCACTCTAATATCTTCAAAAGTTAATAAACAAAAGTAATTGTAAAGATTGGAAATCTACTGTCAAATTTTAATCGGGGTTAGTTGATAAAGAAATTAACAATGACATTCATGGTGGGCGTCAAACTATAGATGCTTGGAATCTACTCCTTTAACTCCTTACCTACAGCATAAAATGATAATGTTTAAGATCAACATTCCAATAAAATACGTAGGATCATTCTCTCGATGCTCTTCATTCAAGACTTACGAAAAGGACCCCACAAGGGATAAAAAGCTTTCATTACATGATGTCACAGTTGATTGTGGGCTTGGTAGTTATGGAGATTGATCTTTCTTAGTGTGATGTTCATCAAATATGAAGGCTAAACGACAAAAAAAGTCTTTCACAATAATTGTTAGAAATCTAATCTAAACTGATGTCAAATTTCATGGATCAGCCACACTAAAAAAATAATTATCCGACCAAAAAAAAAAAAAAAAAACAAAAATGCATACCAAAACTGTTGCCTTGTTGATTGTATCAGCGTCAAAACCCCCAAGCTCTAGACCATCAAGTAAAGAAAGCATCACATCCATGAAGTCATGTTCCGTTTTTCTCTCTACGTCATTCAGTAATGCTCTCTTCCGCTTATGCTCTTCAAGCCATTCACCAATAATACCATCCAATTCCTTTGCAGTTTTCTTCATGGCCTTCTCATAGCCGCCTAAATCCAGCCACCCGAGACCAGGAACGGCATCTCCCGGTACAAACAGCCCAAAAAGATTGAAGAACTCCTTTAGTTCCTTCTGAATCAGCCGTGCTTTTTTCACATCATCGACGTCATTCGCATCTGCAGAGTAACGCTTCCCGGCAACCATTCTTAGAATCACGTTGAGAGTCAAGTCCGAAAACCGTTGCTTCATCTCCACCGAAACTAGGATCGAATTAGGATCGTCACTGTTCCCCTTGGTTGTCCAATGGTTGTGTAGCTCTTTCAAGAAAGTGGCCACTTCGGAGATTCGTATTTGTTTGAGAATCTCAAGCCGGCGGTTTGATAACAACTCGACCGTGGCTATCTTGCGAATCTCGCGCCAAAAGGGCCCGTGAGGTGCCAAACCAAACATGGCGTAGTTGTATCCCAAATGCTTCGCGGCTAGCAAATTCGGACGTGAGGTTAAGGCCAAGTCATTGGTGGTGAAGCATTCCTTGGCCATCTGCGAACTACTCACTACCAAACCTCGATGAACTCCGACTCGGATAGCGAAGATGGGCCCGTATCTGTCAGCCATGGCACCCAAAGTTATGTGGGAAGGCTTAGGACCTTTCAATAAGGGAAGGTGACCAAATAACGGCCAACCTCCCAAGGCTTGAGGTGGTGTTTTGCCCTTGCCAACTTCCCTCATTCGTGATAAACAATAACTCATGAACACTGTAGCACATAATATTAGTCCTACAGTGATAGCTGGAAGATCATGTGGAAAAGCCATTTTTGCAAAGATTTTGAGAAGTTCCTTTTGGCTAAATTTCTGGGTCTATAAATTAGAGTGACTACTCTGGCTCGAGCGGTGGAAATCGTTATCAACAAGCCTCGGCATGGATTAATGGAGGTATAGGTGTCTGTTAATGAGGAAATTGGCGTTTATCTTTAGTGCTATATATATATATATATATATATATATGTAAGTTGGGTGTTGGATACGTTTCTTTATGTTGTTATGGTTTGTTTTGTTCTTCTTTTGTACTGACATATCAGAACTATTGTTGAATTATAAGTCTTCGTTGTTTAAAACGTTCTGACTACATGGCTAACGCTTACGTGCCGTTGGGGACAAAGTAAACTTTTTTTGCTATATTAAAGGCTTGTTTGGTTACCAAGTTTAACTCTAACTAAACTGTATTTTTTCATCTCAATTTTTATCTTTTTCTGAAAAGTCAACAAAATTTATAATTATTTTTTAAAAAGTTAACTCAACTCAAACTTAAAAATTTCAACTCAACTCAAACTTAACTCATTCATCAAACACCATGTTAGTTATATTTCTCAATCGAAGGGCTAGAAAATAATATAATTTCTATATATAGAATTTTATAATTGGATATGTCCTGATTAAACTTTTTCATATTTATAGTCTTAGAATGATCCAACACAACAAGAACATATGTATGTTTCCTATTTAGAATTGATCGGAACATAATTGATAAATATAAATTGAAAGGAAATTTGATTGGAGTATTTAATTAGATATATTTGAGACTTGCTTTCAAGGCTAGAGTTTAGACTCAATTTTCTTAAACTATAGCTTCTGACTATTTTTTTTTTTTGGCTGTTTTTATTTCTTCCTCTCTACAAACATTATTGTATTTTTTTTCTCTTTTAGTAATACTGAATGGGGAATTTGATAGAAGATGGACTATTAATAGGTATCAGTTTAATTAAAATATTTTAGTATGTTTTGATATCACTAATCCTCTATGATTATTTCCTTTATCTATAAAAAAACAATATGACTGAACGAAACAAGTAAATTGTGAAAATAGCTCTTTTAATACATATGATTAGGATATTTGATACATGATTCATTTTTTTTCCCTGAACTTATCTAAATCACGAGACAATATTCTAGATATGTAAGCTTTTCCGGCATTTCTCAAAAAAAAAAAAAAAAAAAAGGTCGTGAGTCCCACATTTGAGCTCCGTATATAATTTCTTGTGTAAGTTTGGTCTTGCAGCCCAAGACTTATCTTATTCTTCTCTTTTGAAAAGACCACTTGAAAGGAAAGCGGACATTATTTACTTTCATTGACGCGACAAAAGTTAAAACATGGGAACTATGCAAAGCACCTCAAAAGACCTCGTGAGAGGAAAAACGGACATGTTTACTTTCATTGAGCTAACAGAAGTTAAAACATGGGAACTATGCAAAGCACCTCAAAAGACCAGTACTTGAAAGGAAAGCCGACATTATTTGCTTTCATTGACGCAACATAAGTTAAAACATGGGAACCATACAAAGCACCTCAAAAGACCAGTACTTGAAAGGAACCAGACATATTTGCTTTCATTGACGCAACAGAAGTTAAAACATGGGAACTATGCAAAGCACCTCAAAAATATGTCCCCAAAACTATGCAGATCATGATCATACGTCCTGGTTTGGGGTCTAGTCTAACTTCACTCATAGAGAGAAAGAGACATGCGAGTTTGACAAGAACGTAAAGTGGAGTGGCTTTGTCATTTGTTAGTCCAAAGCTAGCTGTCACATCGATCGGCCCATCTGTTAAAACATCAAACTCATGAAAAAAGCCAACCATCACCAAGTGCGTCATTTAGAGCCATAAGTGATCTGGATGTAAAAAATCAAGAACCAATTTAAAAACAATAGAAAATTAAGTTTTTTAATTCAAATCGATGAATCAAAATAATATATCAAAATAGGTTTATTTAGGCTAATTAGAAAATATAAAAGACTAATCTTTCATAACTTTGAAAATAATGAAACCTAATAATAATAGGAACAAACAATAAATAATTATAAAACTATATAATCTAACATCCCCCTCAAACTCACAATGCTATTGCAAGTAGCATTCAGAGTTTGCCAAATAAGAAATGAAACTCAAAGCGGTAAACGTCTTGGTAAACATGTCAGCAATTTGTATAGAAGAATAATTGTAAGACAATGCAATGATGCCAAGTTAATTAGATATCGAGTGACATGACAATTAATCTCAATGTATTTGGTTTGCTCATGAAATACTGAATTGCGGATAATCTAAATAGTACTTTTGACTATCATAATATAAGGGAGTAAGTTGATAAAGAAAAACATCCATCTCTATAAGCAACTGACATAGCCAAACTATCTCACAAAGTAGTAGAACACATGGCATGATATTCTGCTTCAGTGGAGATCGAGAAATAACGTCTTGCTTTTACTCTTCCAAGAAATAAGAGAGTTGTCCAAAAAAGATACCATAGCCAGTTGTGGACTTTCAATCTGGTCAAATATCTAGCCAATTAGTATCAGAGTAAGCACGTTTCTAAGATGAAGTAGATAAAAGTAAAAGACTCTAAAACTGGTGCTCCGAAAGATACCTCAAAATACAAGAACTATAGTCCAATGAACTGTAGTAGGTCTAGTGACAAACTGGCTAACTATATGAACCGCATGTGCAATATTTGGTCTAGTGATAGTGAGATAAACCAAGTTGCCACCAATAGTGTGGTATAAATTATGATCCGACAAAGGAGGACCATCAGAAGAAGAGTACCGAGCATTAGTCTCAAGAGATATTCAACAATCTTATTATCAATAAGACGTGAATGCTCAAATATATTGCTATATACTTTGATTGGAAGATAAGATAACCTTTCGGAGAATATATGATCTCAATACCCAGAAAATAATGTAATGAGCCCAGATATTTCATGACAAAACACGAGCTAACTCAATCTTCAGTGCTGTAATCTCGTCAATATCATCACCAGTAATAATTATATCATCAACATATAAAGACAGAAGAAAACAACCCGTACCAATACATCTAACAAACAAAGCTAAATCATGATGACTAGAGTGAAAGCCAAGTAAAGTAGTCACTGTAGAGAACTTCTCAAACTAGGCTCGAGGTGCAGCTTTGAGACCATAAATGGCTTTTTTGAGTCAGAAGACTACACCAGGTTGATGAGAAATATCAGGAAGAGGT